>CAIGRB010045883.1:0-14714 GCA_903798255.1 Fraxinus quadrangulata
GATTAATTTCGTGAGAACTATATTATTTTCTTTCAAGGGATTACGCTAGTAAACCCTAGAGCTTTCGTTCTGCGTCAAACAAATAATGTTGCAAGCTTGTTAATGCGATGAATGATCGAAAGATGTCGCAGAATACATTCCATTACTCATATAGGGTGACAACACCTGCAACGAACATATTGTCATTGCTAAATTATTTTTGCAACAAAGTCTCTATTTATGCGACAACATTTTTTGTCGCGATTTCGGTATTTTGTTGCAGTGTATCCTTCTCCAGAAGTCCATTGTTGAGCAGCAGCTCCAAGAATATTTCCCTCATTTTACCACTCTTGATCATCCCACTTACTCTTGGGTATTTACGACGTTTTTCAGTATTTCTTTTCATTCGGGGAAGCTGTGAGTTCAATTGAATGCTGGAAGAGCTATAATGCTGATAGTTGAACCTGCACACACAACACTCACTTATATGTAAAATGGCTACTGATAATTACGGTGTTACTGTTACATGCATGTAATGTTTGGCAGAAGTAGAATGTTACCAAGTTCTTCTGTGTGCAGGAAGGACAATGCATTCGGATGTGCTCTTAATTCATTAATCTAAAATAACATTTTTGAGAAGTTGAATAAATATCAAACTTCCACCAAATCTTCTAGCCTAATCAGATTAAATATTTTCATAATTCTACTCAAAAAATTATATAGTAAAATGTCAAAAATAATAACCATCCTTAAAATAAAAAAAAATAAAAAGCTTGCATATCACCAAAGCACACAAAAACAAATCAAAATCCGTGCAAAATGCAAAAGTATACAAAATAAAATCAAAGCCATCCAAAAAACACACTACAAGAACATATTTGTTTGCGTGCCTCGCTAGCACATCTTCATCCATCTCAATGTCAAAAATAGGTGGGTCATTGTAGTCTTTAGAACCAATACCCATTTGCTTCTCAAGATTGAAAGGGACAAAGAGATTATCGTCTCCTACCAACTTGTTAGCCACCAAATCATAGTGATTTTGCAGCAATATTGTATCCATTTGTTGGGTCAAATATAATTACCGTTGTCCCTTCAACAACACATGTATCCAATAAGTCAACAAATTTATTTGTGTTGACGTTGCATCATCTCTTCGCGATGCAGAACATCCTTAACAAAGATGTGAACTAAAGGTCATGCTCTTGGTGCCATCTCTAGAAGCAAGTCTCGACACTGATACCAGACTGATGCAATGGAAATAGAGATAAACACACTCAAATCAACTTTCTCGTCGATTCAGCTAAATTCCAAGAAAGGATCAAATAAAAAGTGGGATTTGTTAAATGGCAAAAACCAAGTCTTCCAACCATCTACCAAGGCTTCAAATAGGAATGATAATCCTTATCAAAACTAAAAGTAATAAAAGATCAAAATATCCATTACGAAATAAACAAGCCATCAAGTCAGTAAGCAAACAACTAATTAGGAAATAATCAATTCCAATCAATCCCAGTTGTGCCTTCTTCATGACATGCTCAATCATAAATACATCAGATAGGTCGCACTTGCATTACACGTGCACCACACTAGTTTACACAAAAATAATACAAAATGAGATTTGCGATTTTGATAAGGATTCAATAAATAGTTATTTTGAGATTATAAATATCAACGTCATTTTTATAAGCAGAATAAAATTAGTAGTTTTAAGTAAAGAGTAAAAGAGAGAAAAAAAACTTAATGAAACATATAATGATATTATCACATGCATTAGTTGAGATAGTAGCTGCCAAGAAATAAAACATTGAAGTTAATAGAAAAATGGTGCTTACTAATATCTGGTGTGGGATTATATACATCCCAAACGCTACTGAGAGCATTGCCAGTTTCGAACAGCATCAATCTCCTGATTCCAGCTACAATAATTGGTACCTTGGCCCATCACCTCATGAAGGACTACAAGAATGAACCGCCTGTGGTTCCTCCTCATCTAGTGTGCTTAACACCCCATCACCTTACATGGAGATTCCACCTCCTCTTTCAAAACATGAATATGTGGTGCTAGACCATCTATAAATGCAGAAGAATAGCACTCGGTTCGACTAATAGGTGAAAAGGCCCACAACACACGATATTAAAACAAGATTCCACCAAATATCAATCGATCAGAAAATAAACTTACAAAAAATTTAAGATTGAACACAAAGAATCGGAGGTTCGGCGACCGCATCTAACGTATACATTCCCCCGCTGAGCATCCAAATAATGAATATCTGCTCGGTTGCACTATATAGCCCAAAAATGGCAGCAAGTTACAAAACATTCTTCCAACACAATAGAAAAGCACATAACACTTCTCTTCAATAACAAAATGCAGATCTATGAAGAATCACTCAAGAAGCTTCTCAATCGCCTACTGAAATCACAACCGCAAGAAAACCATTATTCTCACAGTAATCACATAGAAAACTACATATTACAGAGGCTGAAAATATGTAATGATCTCAGTTTACAAGTTCATCAAGAGAGATGAAGAACACACAGATCAAACCCTAATCTACTGGAATAAAAGACGTCTATCAGAAGAACCCAGAAAGTTAGAAGAATCTCGAAAGGCAGAAGTCACAAAATATCGAGCACTGTGCATGTATATATATCACACATCAATAATGCAAGAATCCTGGGGCCAGAATTTGAACACGTGTCATCATCTCATAAAAAAGGTTTCCACTAATAAAAACGTGTATCAACAAAATACACAACTTTGGGCCAAATTACTGAGAGCACAACGTTGATTAAGGTTGAAGACTCAACAATAGGTTCTATCCCAAAAATGTGAAAACTATTTACAGGGGTGAATTGAAAGTGTTCGCTTAACTAGCATCTGTTAGTGTAATTGGTTTCACTACCAGAGGATTTATCAAGCTAAATCCTTGTTTGAACATTGGAAAAGGCCATATGTAAAATTCTAATCTATTTGATAATGCTGGGGCACGTGGCCTCTTAGCCCTTAATTTTTGTCTTCTGTTTTTCCTTTTTCTCCTCCATATTTTATGCCATCATTTATAGGGCCTCGTAGCACACGAAGCCTTCCTTCTTTCTTCTCGATCATTTTTTTTTTTCCCTTAGAGATGACATCCACCAATAAATGATAAGTTAGAGAGAACATGTCATAAAGGGATAAATATACAAGATGATGCAAAATTAGGGGTGGCGTGCAATTTTTTTCCATTAGACACTTGTAGCAAGAATTTTAAATGAAAAGGAAGTGATTGATAAAAGAAGGAAAAACAGAAAATCATTTTCGCTTCTTGAATGTCTTGTAAAAAAAATACCCAAGTACAATAACATGAAACATCCCATGTCCTCCCCATGCAAAACAGATAGTCTCAAGCCACCAGCCAAAGATTTCAAGCACGAAAACTGCTCAAAGACTGCACTTAGACCTTATTGTTGATGCACTCTTTAACATACGTAAATATCTTCTTGATTTTGGATATTTTACCTGATAATACGACATTTATATTTCCAACTCCACCAAAATCACTGAAGAAGATAAAGAAATAAATTTTGCAAAAATCTTGAAATTTTATTGCAATGTGTAGTAGAACGTTATAGAGGCATCAATTTTACTAGATTGTTTGAGGAAAAATTGGTAAGTTCTGAAATTTTTCCACAAATTTTCTTGTGGAATTATAGAACTTTGAGCATTGTTAATGTCATCTTTTATGATTCTTATATAACTATCTAAGATTGAGAAGGACAGCAATGCAACATATAGTTGGTTAAAGAAAAGGCATCCAAGTGAATGGAGTATGGCTTACTTTTTGACAAAGATGAAGAGTCGCGTACTTTTGAACTATCTATGTGAAGTTTTCAATAATTCGATGTTGGAAGAAAGGGAAAAGCTCATATTGACAATGTTGATTGACTTGCACATAAGCTTTATGAAGAGAATACAAGCAATGAAAGACAAGATGAGAAGTCAGAAGAGTAACAAAACCTTTATGTTAAAGTGTAACAAAAACTCGTGAAAAAAACGTTGAGATAGCAGAAGGATCTAAGGTGGACTAGTCTGGTGGGGCACAATCTTATGTGAAATGTCATTGTGGAGAATACGTTGTTGATCTATAGAACAAAACGTGCATACAAGAGATGGGATTTATCAGGAATTCCATGTGCTCATGCAGTTACTGCAATTATAGATAAAAGGGACAAGCTTCGGAGGTACATGCATGAGTGCTATAAAGTACATATCTCAGTTGTTATGAGAACAAAAAAGATCAAGACACGTTGTAGGTAACAACTCCGTGGAAATCAAAATTATTCCAAAAAATTGCTATGTTCAAATTATTCAAATATGTTATTTGGTTTATTGATGTCTAATCATTTTCAAAGGACAAACTCGTGTCTAGGAGGTCATTGAATAACACTAGAAGTGAAGTGATTCCACCAGTACCAACATCTGATTTCTAGTTGACGCCAATGCTGGGAATTTTTAACAGGCGCTGCCCAATTTACGAAATATGGTCATTCACTTAATGAGCCGGCAGTTCAACAACAGGGAAAGCTCCTTTGTAGATGCAAACTACAAGTATTTCACTTGAATCCTTGGTGAAAAATTTACGAGATATAGAGAACCAAGAAAAAACAAGGAACTCGGCAGCCATGACACAAAACAAAAGGATTATCAGAGGATCAATTCCATTTGTACCACCAAGAAGAAAAAAAATCCACAACACATTCCGAGGGTCAGTTCCATTTGTTCGAGAATTAGGTTTCAATTGGGGATTTCGAACTTTGTCTTCTATAATTCAATTGGAGGTAGTTGTTTGTTTTAGAAGGGAGAAGCCAAAAAAATGTTTTGTTAAATGAACTAAAATTGCTAATCAATTTAATGTGTTTATATCCTCCATGTCATCCATTAACGTTGTGTGTTGTCACATTATTTTGTCATCGTCGTTTGGAATCTCTTGCTTAGTTGTACAGACTGAATTGGCTTTGATGATGTATAATGAAGAAGCCAAAAAATATTTTGTTAAATGAACTAAAATTGCTAATCAATTCAATACGTTTATATCCTTTGTGTCATCCAATAACGTCGTGTATTGCCAAATTATTTTTTCATCAGTCACGTGAAATTTTTTGCTTAGTTGTACATATGGAATTGGCTACATTTGGCTCAAATGATGTAGGAGTAAATTAATGAATAGTTAAATGTGCATTCAAATAATCATTTATTTTTTGGTAAGGAAGTAATAATAAAATTCAATAGGCACTCGTATATTTACCTCGAATACAACGAACAGAAACTTTGGAAGTCCTCCCCTCCCAAAATGGACGGTAGGCCATCAGCCGAGCCCTTCTCAGCCCACAACCGTCGTGACTCCGCCTGGAGCTCGGGCAGCGGCAGCCATGACCAAAAGCACCAGCATGCAATGGAAAACTTTAAAGAACTTCTAATGAAATGTGTCATCAAGTCTACTCCAAATAAATCACTTACTCCTTCCCAGAAGTCCCTTGTCGAGCAGCGGCTCCAAGAATCTTTCCCTCATTTTACCACTCCTGATCATCCCCCTTACTCTTGGGTATTTACTCTACACTTTTCAGTTTTTCTTTTCATTCGGGGAAGATGTGAGTTCAATTGAATGCTGGAAGAGCCATAATGCTGATAGTTGAACCTGCACTCACAACACTCACTTATATGTGAAATGGCTACTGATAATTGCGATGTTACTGTTACATGCATGTGATGTTGGGTAAGTAGAATGTTTCTTTAATTAATTTTTTGGAAGAGGGTTAATTTGATTTTAATTGATAATTCTTTTGGTACCAGATTGATCTTTGGGTTATGTAAAAGATGGCTTCTATTGGATGATTGCATGTCAATTTTTCTTTCTGACTTTTTCGGGTGACTTTCTTGGAAGATTTTGGTGTGGATGACTTTCTTGGAAGATATTGGCCTTTTTCCTTTCGAACATTCCAGAATCTTCTTCTGCGATCAAGCGTTTTTATTTATTTTTTTCATATTATGTTCGAGTGTCCATGCCCGGGTTGTTCAAGGTGCTGGATCGTGTTAAGCCTGCAAAAGTAGGCGCCTGGGCCAGATTTTTCTAGCCTCTGACAGCCCTCTAAAATTTAGAGGGAAAAGGAAAGATGTACAGCAGAACACTGAAATTAATTTAGTGCTAAGCCTTCTTTTTTCCTTAGATTAATTAAATCATACCCCAATCCGAGAGCAAAATGTAGCCCATAGCGATCGAAATTGACCCCAGTTTTTCTCCCACCAACCTTTTTCTTCTTCCAAATGTTTGCCAGACAGGCGGGACCGGGTAAGTCTTTTTCTTACAGTTTGTATTCGAGGAACGTATGGGCTGACACTGACTTAGGTGCACGTCCTGTTTGTCTGTTGAACTAGAAAATTTTAGTAACTTGAGTTGGTCGGAGTAAAATTATGAATCTTCTGGAAATTTTGAAAATATAGATTTGGTGAGAAGCACATCTTGGTAAGAACAGAGCCATAATGTATCTATGCAGTGCTAGGCTACGGATATGATCTTCTAAGAGCATTATGTAGTTTCAGTTAAGAGGTGAGGGAGAATGAAGTAATTGTTTAAGGGTTGTTGAAAAGAGAATTAAAAAGAAATCCCCACCCCCCCTTTTATCCTAACAGGGCTGCTTGACAAAATTTCATAATTTTATATCCTTTTAAGTGACTTTGGTATATATCTAGTTGTTTAGTTAGGTAAATTTGCGTATTTGAAGCTTGCACTAAAATATATCCCCCAGTAGTTCCCTAGTAAAAGTAGTTTCTAATGGGTCAGTGGCATCTCTATTCCCAGAAGAAAAGTATGTTGGAAAATAAAACAGACTGAAAATCCAAGCTAACGTAGAAAAAGTTGAAACGTTTTAACTGCAAATGAAGTTTTTTTTATAGCTGTTGATCTGCAAAAACTTGCCGCTTTGTTGTATGCACGTTAATTAGCTTATTGGATGAGCATGATTTTGATTTTCGTTTAGGTAGAGTTTTCCTAGCTGTTGATCTGCAAAAACTTGACACATTGTTGTATGCACGTTAAATAGCTTATTGGATGAGCATGATTTTGATTTTCGTTTAGGAAGAGTTTTCCTTTGACTGTAAAGGTTATGGACCCAGAAAAAGAAAGAAACGAAGTTTATGGATGGTAGGAACCAACGGTCAGTTTTCGTTGGTAGTGAGAAGTTCCTATATCTTGCTTTAATCGAGTTGGTTTATGGTTTCTTGTTCTAAACTCTTACTTACAAAAGTGGATTGTGTTGGGGATCTAAAAGTTGGTAATCTTCTTCTTTGCTTCCTGTTTCATTTGCATGTTTTGTTTGTCTTTGTATGTTAGTGAATCACTTTGCCCTGTTCAAGTTAATAGCTTGCAGTAATTTACTTTATAAAAGGCCATTGAGAAATCCGGCGTGGGATTGTTAATTTATCTTGCTCTGATATTGGTGCAGATGATTCAGAACGCAATTGAGGAGTTGAATGAGGAAGGCGGCTCTAATGAGGAGGCAATAGCCCAGTTCATTGTAAGAAAGAATAACGACTTGCCATGGGCTCACAAAACATTACTTGAACACCATTTGAGGAAGCTTTGTGAGAGTGGTGAGCTTGTTGAGAATCTTGATAAATATTATTTGCTTGGAGGAGGAAAAGACAGTCTCAATCCCATTTCTAGTCCAAGCTCCAATCCTGGAGCTAGCCCTAGCCCAGCCCCCGACCCTATCAGTATCCCTAACCCAAGGTCAAGCGATAGTCCTATTCCTATCCCAAGCCACAGGCCCAGCCCCAGCCCGAGCACTAGCCCTACTCTTAGCTCTAGCCCTAGCTATAGCGACGTCCATGGGTATATCTCTAGTTCAACCTCAAGCTCGGACTCAAGTTTTAGTCTGAAGAGGAAACCGCAAATGAGGAAAAGGTATAGACAATGGAACAGAGGTGCGAAGGGAATAAAAGTACGTTCAAGGTGTACAAGGATCCAAGGCCAGGGTGGGGGTCGAGGTCGAGGTCAGGGTCATGGCCGTGGTCAGCCGAGCATGAAAAATGTGATGGAAGAAGAAATTGAAGAGTGTGGTCAAGGACAGGTTCAAGCTAAACGTCGAGGTCGATCGAGCATGGAAAACATGGTGGAAGAAGATATCAAAGAGTGTGGTCAAGGATGGGTTCAAGCTAAAAGTCTAGGTCGGGGTCGGGGTCGGGCTCGACCCCGAGCTAGAGGTCGAGGTTGGGCATGGTGTTCTGGTCAGGGCTGTGGTCAGACGAGCATGGAAAACATGATGGAAGAAGAAACTGAAGATTATATGCATCAAATGGGACCACACAAGGACAGCAGGATGGAGCAAGACATTGAAATTAATGTAGATCATATTGAAGCAACAGAAAAACAAGACCCAACAATAGAAATTGCCGCGGCTGAGGAACATGTCCGACTGGAAGAGCAAAATCAAGTGCAAGGAAATGCAAATGTAATTAATGTTCAGTGTCGAGCAGAACAAAACAATATGGTCAGTGAGATTGAGCCTCACGTACGAGAAAATAGAATTAGTGAAGAAAGAATTGAACCAGAGTGGCAAGGAGAAGTACGTGTGCAGACGGAAGAAACTAAAACAAAATGGAAGAAATGGAAGAAACTGAATTAGGAGAAATGTTGTATGAAGAAAAACTAGCCACTGGTAAACATATTCAACTGAAAAAAAGATCTGATTCCGGGGAACTGAAGAACAAGAACACACCGAAATACTTTGTACGTATTCTCAAGAAATAGTTCTCTCTTATTATGCCATTCTTATAGAGGACTCTCTTAGGCCATCTCTAATGGCAACACCAAATTTCACCAAAATTTGGTACAAAAGTGTTCCAATATGGCACTAAATTTTGCACCAATTTGGAAAAATGGTACAAAAGTGAAAAGTGTTGCACCATTTTTCCAAAATGGCGCGAAGTTCAATTTGTCCCCTTTTTTCATTTGTCAAAAGAATTGTTTGAGGGTATTTATGTTATATGTGTTATATAATTTTTAATATAATAATAATTATTATTACTATTATTTGCATTTAAAATAATTTTTAAATGTTAAAAATAATAATTACTGAATTAATTAAAATANTACGATTATTTATAATTAATATATATTACAGCAACCAGATACCTACATTAATCTAATTTTATTTAAAGAAAATGATAGATAAAAACAGTTCGAGGACGAACGTAATGTTGATGCACCAGTTCGAGAATGGACGGAAGCGTCAAGTCCAAAAGTTGAGTTAGTTGAAGACGAAAATAATCGTTTTTAAGAATTCTTTGCTCGTCATAGATAAATCAAGGATAAAGAGACTTACATTGCACTTTGAAATGCATTAATAGATCATTTGTGGAAAGTACATATGAATTTCGAGAATTAAATAACAATAATATTTCGATTTCATAATATCATAATATTCAAATTCGAAATGCAGTGCACTATTTTTTAATGGCATGATTTAATATTTTTTTTATTTTTGAAGTGATTTTACTAATTGTACTATGTTTTAAATAATATATTTATCAATGAATTTAATATTTTCCTTAATTTAACGTAATTATTTATTTAGTAATTATTTATTTGTAAAATAAATAAATAATATTTCAAATAAATAAATTACTAAGAATAAAAAAAGAGAAGAAAATGATTAAATATTGTTCATTTTGTGTAAGTTTTGGTGTAATGATTTGAGATGAATTTTAGTTTGGTGCAAGATTTAGTGCAAATTTTGGTGCAGCGCTCGAGATGGCCTTAGGTCCACGTGAACTGTTAGGTCCGACATTGTGACTTCTCCGAGTGTAGAACTTTATCAATGAGTAACTTTGTTCATGTATGTGGTTACATCTTATCTCTACTCTATTCAATTGAACATATATATATACCTAACAATTTTTTATGCAAAGAGTGACCATAAAAAAACTTATATATTTGTTTGTCACTATATTAAAGTAACTTTGATGCATCTAATCAACATTAAAATTTCATTACCATATTAGATGAATTACTTCTCCATTGAAAATGCAATTTAAGGAAAAATAGATATTCCCTTTGTCCCATATACACATGAGGTGAGAAAAAAAATGGTGGATTTTTAAAAATTTAATTATGTCTCATCACATCATGTGTGTGTATATGCTTCTCCAACCAAATAATTAAAAAAAAAAAAAAAAAAAACTTTTCCGTTCTCTCTTTTGACACATTATCTTTATGTAAATCATTATGTAATACTTTATGTACAAATAGCATTATTCAATTTTTCAACCAAAAAAAATAAAAAAAATTCTCCACTCTCTTTTGACACTTTATCTATCTATAAAATTTTCTGTAAATCCTTATGTACAAGTAACAATATTCATTTTATTTAGATACATAGAAAAAAAATTAATTAATATAATTGGAAATTGGAATAGTAAACTTTACTCACAATTTTTTTCCTAATATGCCCCTACATTAAATTACTCTATTAAAATTAGATGGCCATGGAGTATTAAATTATTATTGGAACTAATCATTCTTTAATGCAAGTCTCCAGGCAATTAACGTTGTAAAGTTGGATAACATGGATAAAAATAATGAAATTGCCAAACCTGGCAACAATCAGAAAATAATTTTTTTTATAAAATAAATAAATAAATCAATTTTGTAGTGCGCCTAAGATCTTCCAAATATTTTGCGTTTACCGGCCAAGTTTGTTTTCAACTTTTTAGATTGAATATAAATAAAGACGTGTGGTTAGATTTAATTACAAGTAAAAAATAAATAGTTTGTCACGAATTACTTCAATTGATTAATGTCCCCCAAACCATGGTATCTATTTACCTTTACCCAAAATACTCTGATTGATTTGAGTAATTTTTTGCAATATGTTAACTCTCTTGCCAATACCATGACAGCCCAAAAGACACGTGTCATTGAAATAATAATAATAATAATAATAATAATAATAATAATAAATAAACAAAAATCACTTGTAATAAAAAGAGAGCTGTTTTTGAAATACTACTCCGAGAAAGCCAAGATGAAAAGTTAGGAAGATGAATCATTTCAAAAGTTGCAACTCTTTTTCTATATCTACTAGATCAGTTTCTTAAATTTGGCATGACTCAAATTGTTTTACTACTACAAATGGTGATCTATCAGAGTTATCTTCAAAGCTTGTGAAAAGGGGTTGGTCTCAAATTTGTTAAAATAGATTTAGAACGAATAATAGATATTCATTTTCGTCATCAAATAAATATAAAATCCGTATCAAAGGCTTTGGATCACATGCCAAAATCAATGGAACAAAGGAGAATCAAAGATGAATATTATATTTGCTTGCACTGGTCAAATCCTGCAAAATCATATTTGACGAATGACAACAAGAAAGCACGGTTGGAGTTCTATTTGTCAATGATCGCAGAAGGTACACTTGTATCTAAACTTTTGTGGGTTAACATGCACAATCAAATTCATATTGTGAAAAGTGGTTTTATATGTCTAATACGTCACAAAATATTATCTCTATCAAGATGAAATAGAGCCCATTGGCACATGCAAAAGTAAAAGATTTATTGCAAAGCTTAAACTTTTTGTTGTTGTCACTCGTCCACGATTTGATGTAACTTCCAAAGGGTTCGACGGAAAAACTGGAATATGGCCATTTGTGTTTTAAGGAAGCTGACAAGTGAAATAGTAAAAATCATGGAGCACGAACTTTGGAGACAATCATTTTTGCCGGTTACTAAAGATGTTACTTAATTATGCTTATAGAAAAATTGTTGCCTTCACAATCAAAGAAAAATGGTCATGATCTAGTTTTAGGACTGTCTTCATTCAAAAAGATAACGCAAAGCCAGATAATAATAATAATAATAATAAGGAAAAATTGCAGTCGTGGTTCCAAACCTTTCATTTTGTTGCAAATTAGACTCAAACCTTTAATTTTTGTGGTCGAAGTCTCAAACCTTTATATGTAATTGCAGTGTCGGTCCCAAACCTTAAATTCCGTCCAAATAATCGTCAGTCAACATTGTTACAATAATTTTGATTTCGAAAATTGCAGCGCCAGTCCCAAATCTTTCATTTTGTTACAGATTACACCCAAACCTTTAATTTTTGCGGGCGACGTCTCTAACCTTTATATATAATTACAACGTTGGTCCATTTCACGTATTTCATCCGTAAAACCGTCAGTTAACGTTGAAACAAAATTTTGATTCAAATGACTACTTAATTGATGGGTAAAATTGTCAAAACAAGTTATCCAAAAAAATATTTGTTTTCTTCAAATTTTTCAATCGTTTCACAGCCATCACATTCTCATCATCGATAATTATCCAATCAGATAACAATTTGATCCGATTTGTTATAATAATCGAATCGCTAAATTATTTTTATGGCACGTTATTTGTCACTAAAATAAATAAATAATAAAATAAATAAATAACATGAGAAAATCGCAGCAATTTTTCATATTTTTATGGCTTGTTATTTGTAACTAAAATAAATACATGAGAAAATAAAAAAGTTTAGAATAAAAAAGTCATCAAATTCATAACATAATAAAAATAAAAAATAAAAAGTCAATCCGCGTGTATATGGTGTTCTAAAAAGCGTAATACGTTTCGGGGAGTAAATGTTTCGAATTAAACGAGTTAAAACGAAACATAGGCATAAAAATACATAAAAATGTATTTTCTTATTTTAATATTATTTTTAATTTTTAATAATCTAAAAATTATTTAATAACACATACAAATTATAGTACCAAATGTAATTTATTTATTTATTATTTTTAAGCCCTGCCCTGAAATCACCAAAGGTTCGAAAGCTTTTTCGAAATGCCGTCCGACATTAGATCTTGGAAGATCTAGGAGTAGAATCGCACGGGTTTTTGAAATCCATCGGTGCCCCAGAAATCGGGAAGTTTCTGGGAGTTTAGTTACTGAATTTGGTCGCTTTGTTTGATATTTATTCTGACCGTGAGTGGCGAAACCATGGGCTGTTCTAACTGAAGCTCTAATTTCTCTATGATTTTACCGTCATATATAGCGAAGCCATTTGAGACCTTTTTTTGGTAGTTAGTAAAGCCCATTTTTCGGTTATTAGATCCGATTTGTGGTTGTTGATTTGAAATTGGATGATATTATTTGGGTTATTTGCGATTTGTGGTGGCGAGTGTGGCCATGGGCGGTGGTCGAAATTCGTCATTGTTTGTTTAGGGGATCGGTAAGGGTGGCGAGGATGGAGGGGGTTGAAAGTGGTTGTTGCTTGGTTTTCTGGCAGTGCTAATGATGTTGTGACTAATTCAGAGAGGGGGTGAATCAGACGGGGTGGGGTAGGGAGATAACCTTTTTTTTTATTTCTTTTCTTAATTTTTTTGGTTTTTACTTTTTTTTTTAAATTTTTCGTTTATTTAATTATATAGTTACCATTTTGTCCATACCATTTTTGACAAAATTAAATCAATTTTGACTTTTCAGGTTGACTAACGGTCAACTGGACGGAATCCGTTCAGATGGACCTCCGGCACATATTTTTGAAAGGTTTGCGACCTCCCCTTATACAAATCAAAGGTTATGGTAAAGTGCGCAAAAATTTGAAAGGTTTGGGATCTTTGCTGCAATTATCCTTTTATATTATTGAGTTGAAGAATTGTAACCATCTTCTTCTTTGTAGCATTTGAATCGAGCTACGACTCAACAATTTGTTCAAGGAGTACCCTTAGATACCCATTGTTTAAGACAATGACAATAGATGATGGTGTGGCTTATTGTACTCCAAATGTATCTAATTAAATGTCAATGGAGATGGAATGTGCATGCATGATGTTTTATTTATTATTCCAATTATAATTGAATAATAGTAATTTATATTCGTTGATATCAATACATATTAAATAGAGTTATATTATGAAACTAATAAATCAATTATATTATCAACAAGAAAAGTTTACTATAATTTATTAATTTGAGACTCATGAATAAAGAAAGCAAGTTCATTTTTATTGGACAAAAGGAGTATTACAAATTTACAATGAAGAAATATATATGAAAGCTTTCAAATTCTTCTTCTCTTTCCCAAAATATTGCTTCCCTGACACCTTAGAACATGTTGGCTAAAAAGTATTTGATAAAAAAAAAATGAAAAAATTACTCTTTTAAGTTTGTTTGGTTTGCAACTGTTTTTAGTTTTTAGTTCATTTTGAATTTTGTATTTTGAACGCCTCTTTTAAAATTACTAAAAGGTGTTTAGTTTGTCATTTGAAAAATTATTTCTCGTGTATGATTTGGAATTTGAGAAATTATTTTATAATATTTTATTTCATGAAATTTTATTATTTAGTAAAATAGAACATTATTTTAATATTTTACCAAATAATATATACATTTTAAAGTTGGTGAATCTCACAATATTTTTTCTCGTGACAAAAGTAAAATAAAAATAAAAAATAAATTAAGTTCAAAATATATAAAATAAAAGTAAAAATAAAAATTAATGACGTGGATTGAGAATATTTTTATCCGTGTTCACTTAAATTATTTTTTAGAATTTTTATGTAAATAATTATTAAGAGTTTAAACTATTATTATTTTTTCAAAAAAAATGTATAAAGTTATTTTTTATTTTTATTTTTCTTGATTTTTTTTCTTTTAAAATTTTAAAAAATTATTTGTTATAATTATATATTTTAATATTTTAATT
>CAIGRB010045883.1:15564-39695 GCA_903798255.1 Fraxinus quadrangulata
AAATTTTTATTCTTTTTATATTAGATTCTATTTTTCAAATTATTATTTTTATTTTTTAGAATAATTTTATTTTTTTTATGTAAAAAAAAATTTAAAGTTTATTTCCTATATTTTGAGTATTTTCAATGTTTTTGATTACTCAAATCGTCAAAAATATGTTTTGAATTTTATATTATAACTTATAAGTTCAATCTTTATCTAAAAAATGTATTTTCTAAGTGTTGCTCAAAATTGAAAATAGCAGATCATACGCTTCATTATTATTTTTAAATTTTCTTGATTGTTAGCATGGAATTTTCCTGAAAAATAAAAATAAATTCTAGACAATTTAATTGCCTAGAAATTATTTGTATGGAAATTATTAACTAAATATGTTTGATTGCTTTAGTTTTCAACGTAGAACATATTATACTTGTCTAATTTTTATTGGTAAATACATGAAAGAGTGAATTATTTTTCAGTGAAAAATATTGATAATCAAACGCACTTGAAATTAATTTGCTAATTCTTGACGAATAAATATATTTTAAACTTTATGCGCAGTTATCGAAATCTTGAACTCTTATGGAAAAACACGCTATAATTATTCCGTATCTCTAAACCTGAACAAGACCCTTCAAAATCCCTCAAATCATATTCAACAGAAGGCCATGGCGAAGTTCCAAGAAGTTATAATGAAACTCGCAGAAACTCATCCAAATGCACCACTAACGGCAGCCCGCAAGAGCATTCTCCAAGACCGCACGAGTCAATTGCTATCCCGTTCCCAAACCCCAGATCACCCTCCTTATGCTGCGGTAATCATTTATTTGCTTATTGTTATAGTTACTTTGATATAGTGTGTGTAAGATTGATCGATCTCTCAATGTATGTTTGAAATCTTGATATTGGTATTGTGAGAGTTGTGATTATTACATCATATAAAGGCACTGTCAGACAGAGACTAAAAATATATAGTTTGTATTTTACTTCACATGCACAAGTGAAATATAGATATATATTTATAAGATGAACGTCTACCATTATGTGATGTATTGTGTTTTTGGGCAAAAAGAATATGGCTCTTTCAATATTCTCCCTATGGTCGTGCATGTAGACGGAGAAACCATTATGAGCATAAGGGTTCTATCTATGAGCTATATTTAGCCCTTAGTAACGCAAAAAGGGACACTAATTTGACTTTAGGGCAGCGTCTTCAACGCTCTCTCGAAAGGCTTGCTTTATAAACTTAACTTATTTTTCTCTAATATATTACTGTTGAATATATTTATCATTTTTCTATTAATTAATTGTGTTAATTATAAAATCCATACACAACTCATGTTTTTCCCCAACCAACAGATATAGGAGTATCCGCTTACATTTCATGTATGTCTGGTCTTGCATGTTTGAAATTGTGAGTTGGATTTTGTGGGTCTTTGGCAAAAAATGGTAATTAATTTATTTTCTTGTAAAATTAGTGTTCTGTACATATAAAATTAGGATACTGACATGTTTATCCATGCCCATTTGTTGATCCATGTATTTCTGTTTTTGATGGGATGCCAGAGAGTCAAGTACTGTCAAGAGTCTCAAGACTAACTTTGTTGGTAGAATTTTACAGTTTGAATGTTGTTGTACCATAATTTTTGGTCTAGAACCTCAAGATTCTATCTTGGTGATTTTGTGACTGAAAAATATATGGGTTTTTGTCCAAAGATTTTAAGTTAACAATTGAATGTCAGAGGCAAGTCACTAAAAATCAACTGGGGATCTTGTTCTATTGAAGTTGTAGAAGTTTTATGGTAGCTCTCTTTTTCACACCACATTTAATGCGTGTGCACGAGATTGGATTTATTTTTTATGTTATGTTTGATTTGATATAATATGGGTAACATTGATCAAGGTTTCAATGAATGTTTGAAACTCTGTTAATAGGATTTATGGGTGTAGAGTGAAAGGTTTTTTGTTGACAAAATTTGTCTATAATGTGAATTTGGACAATCTATTAGTGCTCATGTGTGTTTGAGTGTCAGTTTTATTTCATGCATATCAAAATGTGCATGTTTGAAATCTTAATTTGGATTCTATGGGTCTTTGGCAGAAATGGTATTGAATTAATTAGTTATAGAATAATTGTTCTGTAAAATTAGGCTCGTTACATGTTTATTATGCATGTCGTATGTTGATCCATGTATTACATGTTTCCATCTTCTTGATGGTGTGAGCTAGTGTGTCAAATGAACTTTCTCAGTAGAATTTTTTTGTTTGGGTATTGATATATTATAATTTGTTGTCAAGAACCTCAAAATTCTATCTTGATGATTTCTTTACTGAAAAATGTATGGATTTGGTTGAAAGATTTTAACTTGACTATTAAATTGGAGAGACAAATCACTAAAAGTCAATTTGGGATCTTGTTCTGGTTGCAGTTGTAGAAGATTTCTGGTATCGTTGTTTCTCAATCATTTTAATGTAAATTGGGCATCTTCGCTTTGCTATTTGTGTGTGACATTAAGTTCGAATCATGAGGCGGTAATTGGGCGGCTTGGGTTAGATCTGGGTAGGTTGGAATTAGGTTGGTTATGGGTGGGATGCAACCCCCGCCTGACTTGTTTCATCCCAAAATTAAGTGGGTTGAATTTATGTCGGGTTAATCTTTTTGATTTGTCTCATTCTAGTTCAAAGTATGTATACTGAAGTTTTACCTCATATTTTTTCCCTTTTGCTTTATACCTTGTGTGGCAGCATAGACCTTTGGCGCGTGATTTTTCGAATGTTTCTTCCAGTGCTTGTCATCTTCGTTTCTATTTTACCTTGTACGATTGAAAAAGCATTTTACTAAAGAAAGAAAGAAAGAAAACCATAGAGTTCAAAGTCCAAAGAGTTTTAGTCGCTCGCCAGTGTTGATTTTGTTCTTATATATCAAAGAAGTTTTTACCTGTATTTGAATTGGTAGTAGTCTCTGGCAGAGATATGAAAAGAATATGTATAGCAGAGTCTCGGAAGATTGTTGTCTCTTTGACAAATTTTCCTGAGTTTTTTAGCTCTCTGTGATACAAGAGAATGATACCTTATTTAACGAATCCAATATCGTATTGTGTAGCATTTATTCAAAATGTGCATTAACTGTCAAACTGTTGTCTTAAGAGTCAATTGCAGGTTTTGTGGAACCCAACTGGCATTGAACTGCCTCTATATATAGCTAACCTGTATGATTATTTTCTGATTGGTTAATTCCAGATGTCGGTGTGGTTTTTTAATTTTTGGTTTTAACTATAGTGTCTTTCCTTCTGTTTTCAGATGATAGAACGGGCGCTTCAGGAGTTGAATGAGAAATGGGGTTCTAGCGAGGACTCCATATCGAAGTTTATCGAAAAAGAATATAATAATTTGCCATGGGCGCATTCGACATTGCTGAAGCATCATCTTAGAGAACTTTGTGAATCTGGGGAAGTTGTGACTCGTGGCCAGAGATATATGCTTGGCGGGGCAATTCCAAGTCTGAAGTCAAGCACAGGTCATAAGAGAAAGAAAAGAAAGAAGAAATGGAAACTGAACTGGGACTGGGAGAGGGAACGATACAAACCACGTAAGAGACGTGAGTCTAAGCAAAAAAATCAGCGAAAAGGAGATCAAAATGAAGTAACTGAAGACCACAAGGAATCTGAAGGCCTAGAAAATCAGTTAAGTGAAAATACAATGTATGGGGAAGAGAAGCAAAAAGAAGAGGATAAGGGAGAGAGGTTGCTATTATATAACATTAGAGAAAGTAATGATGGTTTTGATACTGACCTTTTGTCCACTGAACCTCCCAGTAGGATGGAATTCGATGAATACAAGTATTTGGAGGCCGCGAAACCCCGGCAGCAAGAAGGGGACAAAGCTGAAGATAACTGCCCTGAACTTTCAAACCAGAGGCCTCTGGGTTTCGAGTCAATAAGAGTTGAGCCTATCAGTAGGATGGAATTTGATGAGAACGAATATTTAGAGGCGACGAAACCTCAGCTGCAAGAAGGGGACAAAGCCGAAGATAACTGCCCCGAACTTTCAAATCAAAAGCCTCCTGGTTTCGAGTCAATAATAGTTGAGCCTCCCCGTAGGATGGAAGTTGATGAAAACAAATATTCGGAGGCAGCAAAACTGAAGCAGCAAGAAGCGGACGAAGCCAAAGATGACTGCCCTGAACTTTTAAGTAAGAAGCCTCCTGACTCAGAGTCAGTAAGAATTGAGAACTCAATCTACTCTATGGTTGATTTTGGTGCCCAAGAATGCCCCATTGTGACAGAAAAAATGCACTTGTTAGACAATAGCTCAGAAAAACTTGATTCTGCTGAAGGCGTGAATTTGGAACTGACTAATATGGAGCATCCTATTATTCAGGAGCCTTTGATATTTGGACCGCTAAAAGACAGAGCAGGTGGGCCTAAAGGGCTAGAACTTGTGAGTTCCGAAGAGTTTTGTCAATCATTGCGTAACCGAAGGCTGCCCGAACCTAAAACAGCAGCAACTACACGTTATATGAAAGATTTGGCTTTCTCCAAGTCGAAGGATCAGCATTCGCCACAGTTAAAGCTTTCAAATCTGGAAAGTCTTCAGGATCAACAGAAGACACCCAATAACTCGACAGCAGTCACAGATCAGCGAGCAAAGCTCCGTAGTTATAGAAAGCAGCATGAATTTGAGCAATTTAATCTTTCAAAATCAGACGGGAAGGAAGTAGTACAGTCATTTGTTAATGAAACCGACAAGCTGGGAGCTAAGAAACGTGATAGAAGAAGGAAGACAATGTCCTAGAAAGAAGAAATTTTTGCATAATATAAGTGATGGAACTGGCATAATGAATATGTAACAATAAGCACCAACTTTAGGAGTAAAAATAAAAGTAGATTGTGATTTATTTTGAATAATTTCTTGTATTTTAATCTTTTCAAACGGTTAGAAAGTTCCATCAATTGCCATGAAATAGAGCAAATTAAGGAGCTCTTCGACATATTTTAGGACTGAAAATCTACTTGAGCTTTGCCTATATGCGTGTTTTTTCTTTCTTTTCTAACAATGGAGTACCGTGAAAATAGAGTCGTTTAGATCGTGAAGTGTCATATCTTAAGATATTTGCCGTTCGGGCAAGATAAACTTGCCTTTTTGTGTTCTAGACATATTCCATTAAACCTATTTAGGGAGGGCAACCCGTGTTAGGATGAGACATGACCATTCATGCAATGGGATTGGTTCACCCAAGAAGGGAAGAGAGAAATGAATGTGATAGAATAAATTGAGTTGGCATAAAAAAGGTGAAACCTTAATTTTAATTGAAATTTTGAATAAGTACGGTCTAGAAAATAAAATATACATTGAAGTGTTGGGTTTTGTGATTCAAATTGGGTTTAGGGTTTTGCGTTGTAGAGTATTGGATTTGAAGATGTCAAAATAGGCTCCAAAAAGGAAAAAAAAAAAAAAAGCGGATTGGAGGCGCTAGACGGACGCTCGAGTGACGAGCTGCGGATCGTTTTCCTTATTTTTCGATTTTACGCGATTTTTAACTTAATTTCCATATTTTAGGTTAAATTTAGGGTTTGGACATGTCTCCTATAAATAGAAGATTCTTCATTCAATTTATTAGACCTTAAGTTGTAGTTGTATTTTTCTCTCTATTGATTGTCAATAAAATATTCGATTTCTCTGTCAATTTCATCTTCTTGTTTGCTTTTCTTATAAACCTTGTTCTTACTTATTTGTTTGTACGGTCTATACTTCATATCGTGCCATATCACATTCTCGAATTCCTAACAAGTGGTATCAGAGCAAGGTTCAGCAATTCCGTAAAGCAATGATTTGTTTGTTTGGGGGTTTTTGTTATTGATGGCTACCATGAAGTATGATATTTCGCTATTGGATCGCAGTACAAGGTTTTCGTTGTGGCAAGTGAAGATGAGAGCTATATTGACACAGATGGATTTGGATGATACTTTGTTGGGATTTGACAAGATGCCCACAACTTGGACAACAGAGGAGAAACAACGGAAGGATCTAAGGCACTTTCGCAAATTCATATTCATCTATCTAACTACATTCTTTAGGACGTCTTAAAAGAGAAAACATCAGCTGCATTGTGGTTGAAACTAGAGCAATTGTGCATGACCAAAAGTTTGACCAGCCAATTGCATCTGAAGCAGAGGTTTTATTCTCATCGTATGGTAAAA
Source organism: Fraxinus quadrangulata (assembly GCA_903798255.1). Taxonomy (NCBI): domain Eukaryota; kingdom Viridiplantae; phylum Streptophyta; class Magnoliopsida; order Lamiales; family Oleaceae; genus Fraxinus; species Fraxinus quadrangulata. The sequence goes on from CAIGRB010045883.1 coordinate 21,747, forward strand.
TACCGATCACTGGAAGATCATCTGGCCGTATTTAAGGAGATTGTCGCTGATCTGGAGACGTTAGAGGTAAAATATGATAAAGAGGACCTGGCCTTAATCCTGTTGTGCAGACGTGACACACTCACCATTAAAGACGCGTATGATGCTTTGTTCTCAAATGAGAAGATAAAGCATCTGGTCGGAGCGGTTTCAGAGATGATGAAACTCTTGTGGTTTGTGATGATCAGCGAAGAGGCAAGTCGATGGTGGATTTCAGCAATAGGGTATGTTTTTAATGTAAGAAGAAATGACACATCAAGAAGAATTGCGAGAAGCTGCATGGTTAGGGCAATTCAGTTGCAAATAGTGGGAGGCAATTAGAGACTTCAGGTGAAGTAAACATCGCAGAGAATTTTGTAAGTGATGGAGATCTTTTGACGATTTCTGACGTGAAATCCAAGCTCGACGAGGAGTGGATTTTGGATACAGCTATTGCGTTTCATATGAGTCCCAATAGGGATTTGTTTGAATCATATGAAACGGCGACGCAATGTGCCGTTGTCATGGAAAACAACGAATATTGTTGGATTGGTATTGGGAGTGTTAGATTGAAGTTGGTGGGTGGAACAACCAGAACACTTGGCTAGGTTTGACATGATCCAAACTTGATGAAGAACATCATCTCGCTGAGTACCCTGGAATCGAGAGGGTACATATTCTTTGGTACAGGTGGAGTCTTAAAGGTTCGGAAGGGTGTTCGTGTTGTATTAGAAGGGCGGAGAAAGTCCCAGTTATATATCTTGCAAGGTTGGGCAGAATCAGTGAAGAAACATCAGTTCAGGTTTGGTACCGTAGTGAATATACAGTTTGGTACAATACTGTTGGGAGTTGGATCTAGGTATATTTTGGAGAATACTACTCTATCGAGTTTGGGGAATATGGGTAATTCCGCTTTGCCACCACAGTCTGCGGTTCCATTGTATTCAACGGCTAGAGAGAGATCCATTGAAAATAGATACGGTGATGCTGATATGGATATACATGCTTTTGGAGTTATTGAAGGTGAAGAGTCTAGCCATGGGCCTTTAGTTAAAGCATTTAGTGGTGATTCTGCTACAGGGTATATTTCGACCCTATTTGATAAATTTTGAATTCGTTGTGAATTTTGGGAACCTAGGGGTTGGATTCATTTGTATCCGTGTTTGGATATGGTGGAAGATGAAGCATATTTTCGAGTGTTTGAGAGTTTTAGTTCAAGTTGAAGAGTTCAGTGTGTTTCGCTGCAGTCGGACTTATTTTTCTAGATGAAAATTTTTTAGAGCTTTATTCGTTGCGCGGAATTTGTGTCAAGATGGAGATTATTGGGTTTTGTGACCCAAATCCGGTCCAAATTAGGTCTAGGGTTTCGCGTTGTGAAGTATTGGGTTTGAAGATGTCAAAATAGGGTTCAAGAAGGAAAAAAGACGGTACGCTCGAGCGAGTGAGAGGAGCAAAATTGAAACAGGAAGCCTCTCGCCTGTCTGTCGCTGAGCTGTAGCTCGAGCGACAGGCTCTCACCCGCTTCTAGCTCGAGCGACTTGATATATTTTTCCTTATTTTTCGATTTTACGAGATTTTTAACATAGTTCCATATTTTAGATTAAACCTAAGGTTTGGACATGTCTGCTATAAATAGAAGACTCTTCATTCAGTTTATTAGACCTTAAGTTGTAGAAGTTATATTTTTCTCTCTATTGGTTGTCAATAAAATATTCGATTCCTCTGCTAATTTCATCTTCTTGTTTGCTTTTCTTATAAATCTTGTTCTTGATTATTTGTTTATACGATCTATACTTCTTTGTATCATATCACATCCTCGAATTCCTAATATGAAGAATATTGATAAATGATATTATATTTGAACAACTATCTAATAAATTTTTGCCATGACACATAAATAAACTTTTGCAAGTTCGTTATTACGAATAGTTCAAGGATCACACTAATGACATATACAATATTTGAATTCTTGACATAGTTATTATGTAATTGTTTCTCATCTTTTAAAGATTAGGATTGTTATAGGAGCATCCGAAGACAAAACGGATAACCTAAGATGATTATTCCATGACTATCGATAATGAATCGGGGGAGGGGCCTAGAGCTCTAGCCCAGCACTGCCCCCACAAGCACATTTAGCTTTTAATGTAAATATTTTTTCTTTGGAAGTTTTTTTTACTTTGTATCGGCCTAGTAAAAAATTTTTTACCCTTCATGACTCCGTCCCTGGAATTAATTAAATCAAATTGCTCTGTTTATCAATATTTTTTACTTGTACCTATGGAACCAATATCGAAACGATTTAAAAAAAATCAAACTTTTATGACTACTAATGAAGGATTCATCTCAAAGTTAAGGATTAATATTATTTTTTTAAAAATCGAATGAATTCAATCTTATACATATGCGATAATAAAAAAAAAATAAGATGAGTTATTCTTTTTTTATCGCCATATGAGAAGGAAGTCTTATGCACGATTTTGAATGAGATTCATTTAGATGTTTATTATTAATTATTTGTATTGATCTTTCCACGTTTTATTTTGCGGGCTATATAAATGGAGAATGATAATAATTTGAAGTAATATAAAATTGACACAAGCAGATGTGTCAATCCGGGTGGTCTGGGCCGGGTCTGCCTGCCAACATATGAGTTCGGTAACGGCCCGGGTGAAAAAAAATCCACCTGCTACCGGTTTCGGGTCGGCCCTCAAATTTTGGACTACAACTCAGGCCCGCCCGCTGACCCATTCGGGTTGAGCCCATAAGGGTCGCGAGTAGCGGTTTGTTCCAAGAATTTTTCATATTTATAGCAAAAAAATATTTTTTATTTTTGTTAAATGTAAACTAAGAATTGAACAAAATGATAAATTCATATTTATACCAAGAAATGTTTACATAGAATTCAAATTTAAGTATTCAAATTTAACAACTAAATGTATTTCTAATTACTATTATCAAATATTTATAGTATAAGTACATCCCAACTAGGTTGTCACCTACTTTTACTATAATTTATAGTTTAAATACATTCCAATTAGGTTGGCACCTACTTAAGTTTTAACTATAATTTAGTTGTTCAAAAATTATATTTTTGTTTCCCAATCAATCATCAGGAACTGCAAGATTTTTGAAGTTTTCAGCAACATTATCAATAATTTTATCTTGCATCATTCGATCCGCGAATATCCAATCTTTCACGCATATGAGAGCTTCCAAATTATCTTCTTTAAGTCTAGATCTTCTTTCGTCTAAAAAAATAATAATAACATGCACGCAGGTTGCAACCTTTTTTTTTTAAACTTTTTTTTTTTTTCAGTAGCTAGCTTGCTGCAGCTGCAGTAAGCTAGCCGTCTGGGGGAGAGAGTTAATCCCTTTTTTTTTCAATTTTTTTTTTCACGGGCCAGTAGGTTAACCGTGGCCCGTGAAGATGCAACCCGTGAAGCCCGCGGGTCACACCTCCTTGACCCGTGAACTGTCCGCTTAGGTCCCGGGTCGGCTCGCGGTCCCAGGTCGATCCGGACCAATTTTCACGGGTTTGACCGGCCCGTCCATCTTGACACCCTAGACACAAGTAGTTCTTCGGCAAGATAAAGTCAAATTTATATAATGTTTACAGACGTACTAAAATATAGTAATGAAATTACAGAAGTTTTCTACTATATGAAAAATTAACTTCTTTTAACTAATGAATATTTATTTATTTTTTTCTAACTTCTTAGAATATTTTTTATATTTAATGGAGGTATGCTTTTTTAAAGATGCAAATATGTGTCAGGTGGTTCGGTTTAAGTATTTCAAGAATAAAAACAATCCATTAAATTTTGAATATTCTCTAAATGAAATCATTAGGTTCCATGTAATTTTGGGAACTGAACTGAAGACGATGTTTTCAATTCGAAAGGTCCAGTTCCGATTAAAATGTACACCCTAATTAAAAACTTGAAATAAGAGAATTTCGTGTAATTTTTAAAAGAGGAGGCATGTCCCTGAAATTATCATAAACCTCAATAGAGGTATATAATTCAAAACTTATAATAAGATAAATTTGTGTGATTTTTGAAAAGCTAGGGGGTGTGTCTGAATTTTTCATAAACTTTAAGAATGATATGTTTTATTTGTTTGAGCCCCATCTTTTGTCTAAAATGCATTTTGAAATAATATTTTATTGAAAAATTTGTGATTAAAAATATAGAAAAAAATTTAAATTTACGTGTAATATTATTTTATTGAATAATGTATGATTTAAAATGAAAGAAAGAAAAATGTATTTTAAAAATAATGAGTACTAAACAAAAGCTTAAAATTTAAAATAAAAGAGGTTTGCGTAATTTTTGAAAAATGAAAGGAGTGTTTCTAAAATTATCAGAAAACAGGGAGGTCTATGTAATTTCCCCTAAGTTAAAAAGATTTAATTTTAGTTACTGAAATTTGATAAATAACATTACTCAATACGCCTATCGGACAACCCCAAAAGAAATCATCGTTCACAATCATCAGGGGCGGAGTCAGGATTGAGTGGTACGGGAGGCTACTGGGTTGGACAGTGAGCTACTAGGTTGGACAGTAGAAAAAAATAAACTATAACCAAATTTTTTTTTTTTAAATTTGGCTTGGGCTGGGGTGGGTTAGGGTGGACTACAACCCACCCCAGCGCACCTCTATCTCCGCCCCTGACAATCATGATAATGGTGAAAAGTGAAAACCTACAAAAATTCAGATACAGCCCACCCCAGCGCACCTCTATCTCCGCCCCTGACAATCATGATAATGGTGAAAAGTGAAAACCTACAAAAATTCAGATATAGCCCACTCCAGCGCACCCCTATCTCCGCCCCTGACAATCATGATAATGGTGAAAAGTGAAAACCCACCAAAATTCAGATACATCATACATACCAGCAATTTGAAGCCTATCAAAGCGAGTTTTACCTAACTTTACTGTAATAAAAGGTCAACTCTCTCTCTCTCTCGTCTTTGTGGGGGCATAATATATGTAAGTAATGCAGGGTGACAAGTTGATGATAAGATAAGGCTCACAATTCAAAGCACCGCGTTATGCATTCATTACGTTTTTCTTGTCTTTTTGCGTCATGTTGAAGATGGGGTTCCCTAAGTTTTATCTATTTTCTGTTCCCTATTTCTTTATTTTATTTTATTTTGTGAACTTCATTAATTTGAGAAATTGAGGCACCTGCTGTGACGTTGATACATGTATCTTTCTGGGGAAAAAAATAATCAGATCTTTAATTCATTTATAATTAATGGGTGCATAGGAGGTTGACATATTTGAGCTACTGTTAGATATAAAAAAGTCATTGAATTTATAGTCAACTCTGTCCATTTGCACTTTTATAGGGATCTTTTGAATCAGTAATCTAATGGAGTTATAAGTATTTTCTGCTCCCATCCGTTCATTTATGCTACCATTCTCCTGCCAGCTTGTGGAAAGGAATATCTTGGAGCCATTTCACCTTCGCAGCAATTTTTTTGAATGATTCAGGTTGGGTTTGTTATTTCACTATTTAATTAATGTTTCTAATCTCAAGTTTATATATAATTGATGATGAAATACATATTACAGTCAGTTTGTTTCATTTTTCTGATAATAGCATTGTTGAAGTTTTGTGGGTTCAGTTCTAGTCATAGATCTCGTGTTCCTGCATATGAGTTGTAGGTTTTTTTTTTTTCTTTTCTTTTTTTCTTTTTCAATTTCAGGTCATTTATATGAGATTTCCCTTATAAGTTGCTTGAGTTTTAGCTCCATTGCTGCACCATGGGAATTTTGGTCGGTTGGTGTCATTCTTCATTCAAGTACTGATTAGGAAAATCCTTGATAAATCTGACAAATCTAGACTGGAATTTGTAATTTAATTGAATTCACTAATGCTAGTTGGGTAATTTTTAGAATGATCTAAGCAATGCCTGCAATTTACTACAATTGATTCCTAATGCTGTACAGAATTAGTCTTCTTTTTGTAGTTTCGGTTATAGTTGTCCATATAAAATTTTGTTAAGTAGTTTTCTGCTGATATTTTAAACAAACAAGTAAACCTAATTGAATTTGTTTTGCCTAATTCTCCCTCGCTGCTTGTCTCCAGTAGATGCGTGTGCTTAGATTCTCTACTGCTAGATATTTTTGTTTGACTATGTACTCATTGCCTGCTTGGTTAAGACTTGGTCACATATTCAAGTTAGTATTCATCTGGGGAGGGGATTCTTTGACCTGGATATGTAATCAAAAGTGCTTTTGATAATGTTAGTACTCCCTTCTTAGTTCCCTTCTCTGACCATCTGTTCTTTATTGACTTTACTTTGCCAACTGAAGTATACAATTGACTGTTTCAACTTATATTTTATCTGAGTACTCATCTCGTGGAGGATAATTTGGTTCCTATATAGCCCGCTTTTGGCCCCCATTAAAATTATAATCCATTTTTCTCTCTCTTCTTATCAACCACATATTCTCAAATAAAATAATATTACACGTAAATTCAAAAAAAAATTCTTCTTTTTTAACCACACATTTAAAAAAAAAAAATTATTCCAAAAATTATAATCTCAAATAATGTGTACCAAACAGGGGCATACTCTTCTGCTTTGATTTATGTTGTCTAGATATTTCTATCTAACATTGTTCATTGTCAATAGGACAGTAGTGGCAATAATTGTCATTCAAACTCTGATATTAAAGTTGATCCTCTAAGTATGTTTGCACAATGTTCTGAATTATTCCATAGAGAGAAGTGCTTCCATTTTTTAAAGTTGATCCTATCAGGGTATTTAGTTTGACTTTTGGTTGTACTACTTGATAATAATTTATTTTCTTTTACAAAAATTCTCGTTCATTTGTTTCAAGGTTCTGTAATAACTAATTCTGTACTGTAGGGATTTACTGATATGAAACATTCTCATGCAGTTTGTTTTCAAGGTTCAGTAATAACTAATTCTGCACCGCAACATCTTATGAGTACTCCCCATATGAACTGAATAAGAACCTTATAGCAGGGTAACTAATATAATATGTGAAGGAACCTCTAATGTGTCCTTTCTCATTAAACAACTTTTTTTTCCTTTTCTAAAATTTAAACATTCTATTTAATTCACACTGTGGTTGGTAGTATATGTAACTATAAAGTTTATGTTATTGTGATTATTCTCTTACCTTCCATACAGTGTGTAATAGTATCTTAAAGAGGAAATACTGATACTTCTGTTCTAAATGTTAGAACATGCCTTTCAACGAATTTTTTACCGAATATGGTGAAGCAAATTTGTATGAAATCGAAGAGGTTGTTGGCAAGGGAAGTTATGGTGTTGTAGCTGCTGCAGTTGATACTCACACAGGAGAAAAGGTAGCTATAAAAAAGATTGACAGTGTTTTTGAGCATGTTTCTGAAGCCACTCGCATTCTTAGAGAAATCAAGCTCCTCCGGTTACTTAAGCACCCAGATATTGTAGAAATAAAGCATATAATGTTGCCTTCATGTCGGAGAGAATTCAAGGATATATATGTGGTTTTTGAATTGATGGAAACAGACCTTCATCATGTACTCAAGACAAATGATGATCTTACTCCTGGGCATCATCAATTTTTTCTGCATCAGCTGCTTCGAGCTTTGAAATATATACATTCAGGTTGGAATTTCTTTTACAGCTTTTATAATTTCCTCATTGTTTGCTATTTAACATGCTAAATGATATCTTGAATTTTCTTGCTGCAGCAAATGTGTTCCACCGGGATTTGAAACCCAAAAACATCCTTGCTAATGCAGACTGCAAGTTGAAGATCTGTGATTTTGGACTGGCTCGTGCATCATTTGGCGATGCCCCATCTGCTGTGTTCTGGACTGTATGTGATTTACGCAATGACATTAGGAAGGATAAAGCACTCTTAACTGCTTTACATGTTTCGTTTTTGTTCTTGGTCTGATGGGCCATATCTCTGAATAGTGGTCATTATTGTTGATTTTTTCTTATCCATTTAATTACTTACTGATAATGTCCATTATTTGTAGGATTATGTGGCAACTCGATGGTACCGTGCTCCTGAACTTTGTGGTTCGTTTTTCTCCAGAGTAAGTAACTATATCGTGTAGTAACAGTTTTCACATAGATGTGGGAGCTTGTCCATTGCCGATAATATATGCTGTTAAGTCAGCTTTATTGTGATTTTGATGCTTCTGATTAAATTCAACTCTTGCTATATTGACTTTTTCTTGTTTTGCTTGATTTGTAATAGTTAAAATTCTTCTTACAATTACCCGATAAGTTAGTTGATTGTTATATTGTGAAGCCAGTGTTTGTCTTGTATTGATCATGCTTGTTTGTTTACTTGACAAATAGTGTGTAGCTTTTAATGTCAAACCCATTAAATGCTATTTCCATTAGATACTTAAATTATGTTACTTAGCTAATTAGATAATTTTTCAGTTACACATTTTCCAATCCTTCAAGTTTTTGTTCACGACTGTTTCAGTTAGGAGTATGTGTATAGTCTAGGAAAGTTTTTTGTGTATCTCTGACATTATCATAGTCACACGTTGCACATTTGTGAATTGTAAAAAAGTCTGTTGGTGAGGTTCTGAATAGACATTCTCTTAAATTTGAGATTTTTTTAACTTCAAATATTCCTATTTGCTGGAGACTGCCGTTTTGTCAGAATTACATGAATAACTTTTTCTCAAATGGTTTGTTTTGGAATGACAAGTTTCCTTTTACATTTATTTCTGAAATAATCTCCAAATATTCTAGAATCAAGAAACCTCTCTCTGTGACAAAATCTCAATTTCAGTTCCACTAGTATGGCAATGGTTCAACTATATTGGAATCAAATTTTTATATAAACTATTTTATTCATTTGATTGTACAATTGTCCATCGAAATCCTTTCAAGGATATTCTAAGATTTAGTCTTTTGCAGTATACTCCTGCTATTGATATCTGGAGCATAGGATGTATATTTGCAGAAATTCTCACGGGCAAACCATTGTTTCCTGGGAAAAATGTGGTCCACCAATTGGATCTCATAACTGAACTTCTTGGTTCTCCTTCTTCTGAATGCCTTTCTAGGGTTAGTTCCTTCTTTATTTAGTTATTTAATTTACCTTTGAGAAGAATCTGGTCACAGGATTATTTTTCTAAATTTTGTATCTCATGATAATAGCAGCAGATTATTTCAGAAAGTGTGGACTAAAAGAAGCTTGTTATTTCACATATTGGACTTGTTTTCTACCTACAGATTCGAAATGAGAAGGCCCGAAGATATTTAAGTAGCATGAAAAAGAAAGCACCTGTTCCTCTCTCACAAAAATTTCCAAATGTCGATCCATTGGCTCTTCGTTTACTTGAACGTTTGATAGCATTTGATCCCAAAGATCGTCCATCTGCTGAAGAGGTGAGATTTAGTAAACCAAATATGTTGTTTTGTATTTCCTTTAGTTGACAAATGCATTTTCAATATCTAGGATATGTTTTACTAATACTATCAATTATTTCTAACTGCAGGCATTGTCAGATCCGTATTTTTATGGTTTGGCAAATGTGGAAGATGAACCATCAACTCAACCAATTTCAAAATTTGAGTTTGAGTTTGAAAGGAGAAATTTGACAAAAGATGATGTAAGAGAGCTAATCTACAGGGAGGTATGAACATTGCAAAGCGATCTTTAGTAAAATATGATATCTGTGTTAGCTATTACTTACGTTGTATCTTAACAAAGCAAACAGATCTTGGAGTATCATCCCCAGATGCTCCAGGAATACCTCCGTGGCGTGGATCAGACTCACTTTATGTATCCAAGGTTTGACATTGAAAAGAATTCTTCTCAACTTCTATTTTAATACAAAACATTTCTGGGACGTTGCTTCGTCAAATACAACTTAAATATTTATATCATTTTGTACGGTATCCATTTATAACTAATCATTTCTCCAATATTTTTTCAATTCAAGCTCCAAATCACTCAAATATTTGTTTTATGGATCTATCTTTAAATGATTGTCAAATGATTGAGATTGGCTTATTTCTTCGGATTTTGTGCATTTGGACTCTTGTTGGTTGGGTTGGTAGCTGACAACATCACTCCTCAAGGCAGAATCGGCAATTTAAGTATTTAATTACTTCGTTCTGCACGTCGAAGGAAATAAAAAAAAAAGGAAAAAGAAGAATCATTGGGTCCAATCATGTTCACTGTCCTACATTGGTATATTTACGTAATATTTTGACCCAAGTGTTTCTTATAGTACTAAAGAAACTTGTATGAATGCTACATATGCCCCACTTAAAATGACGATTCTATGACATCCATATGAATCAAGAAAAGCATCTTCACTAATTCAATTTTTTTTAGCTTGAAGTTTTTGCCAAAAATCCATGAAAGATGGTAGTTATCGTGTCATTTTACTTTTGAAGAAACTAACCGAGATATCTAGTGTAGTATAATGTCAGTATTTTGAGGTGAAGTTAACATTATATATGGCTGTCAACTTTAATGTTGCGCTTCAGATTACACTTATCCTTTTACATTAAAGTCTTCGGCAATTCAACAAGCTGTGCTTGTTTCAATATGATGTATTTCACTTTGTTGTGTTGTCATCTTAATGTCTTGCTAAAGTATTTGACTTTATTTTATTTCAGCGGAGTTGATCAATTTAAGCAAAAATTTGTCCAACTTGAGGGGCATTCTGGTAAAGTTGAAAGAGCTCCAATGCGAAGGCGTTATGCCTCCTTGCCCAGGTAAGGCGTTTTAAGTATTTCTGGTGACATTTGGTTTTGAGTTTCTCATAACATCAATAGCCTAATAGGCTCATCATATTACACACAGGGAACGAGTCTATGCACCCATCGATGAGGACACACAGCAAAATACTAATTCTAAAAGTCAAAATGTGGTTGCTATTCCACGCCCTTGTCTTCTTAGCCCCTCCAAATTACCAGATATGAAAGGATTAGAAGCTTCCAATACAAGCATAAAGGCGATGCAAAATGGACGTAGGAAAACGTGTTGCAGTGCTCGTTGCTTATTAAGAAGTTCTAGCATTAGTGCTTCTACATGTGTTGGTGTAGACAGCAGGGATTATGAGGTAAGTGTGTCTATTTGTTAGTTAACATGATCTGTGTCAGTAGAAGCCATATAATGTGATTGAGGCAAGTAAAATCTTGTTCTTTTTGGCTAACCTGCTAAGAAGAGAAAAATTTTGGTTTTGATAACAGAGAGCCTGATTAATATTCCCCTTGTACGTTGTTGCTTCCTCTGCGGTGAGTAGGTGTGATAAGTAAGAAAGACGAGTTTGTATTTTTCTGTATTTAAAGTTTTTAATTTCTTAAATTCCACAATTTACTAACAGGGAAATATAATGTGTTGAGGAGAAGAATTCTACTTGCTTTGCCCACTTATCTGCATTTCCTGGAGGACAGCTTCCTGGAAGGATGATAATGGGGTGAATGCAAGGTCAAATCTATCTGCTTTTATATGCTAATATTATTGATTTTATCGACCCTTGTGAACAATGCTGATTGTGTTGATATTTGATTGTGTTATATGCTTATTCCCTTTTTGTAATATTTATTATGTTGCGGTTAGATTTATTATTCACAAGTATGAGTTGGAAGATGGTTACATAAAAAAATGGTTACGATTAAGGAATTAGATACCTGAGATTGGCACGGAGGGCATGAACCCGTCTACATCATAAGCTTAAACTTTTAAATGATTGAGACGAGGATAGGGATCTAAGTAGGATATCGGATTGCCATCTGAATTCCGTTGACAGTCAAGAGTTATCTGCTCTGGGTAGGGCTCGCTCCAATATCAGATTCACTTTAGGCTTATTGATAATCTATGATCAACTTCATTTCATAGTACCCATCTCCCCGGGGAATTCAAATTCCCCCTGACCGACCTTGAAAGAGAAATTTGCTAAACCACTAGACGAACGGGACTGACTTTTCCAACTGTCCTCAGATCATGATCTAAAAGAATAACAGTATCTTTATTTTTTACTAACTTTCAGACATTGTGCAACACAACTAAACAGAGAAAGGGTATATGAGCTTATCTAAAACTAAAGCGTGATACATATCAATATGAATCTTTCGTTACACCTCGAAACTATTTATCAACTTCAGTCTGGATTAAAGCATGCCCACGTAGTTTGAGCTCTCATGCTCGTGTCGGTTGGCTATGAGTATCCTTCAGCTAGCCACTTCCATCAAGTTGTCCATGAGAAGCAAGGTGTGCCATGTATTGCTGCAACATTAACATAATAATAATTCAGAAACATCAATAAAATTTAGAAAAAAGAAAAGATTGCATGCAGGGGGAGAAAGAAAGCCAGTTATTTAAAAAAAACAACGTTTCACATTACGAATTCCGAGTTAGATAAAACTATCGTTGCGAAGCACCAAAAAAAGATGTAGTTAACACTTTAGCTATTTAGGTCGTTACTCATCAATAACCGTGTCATTTCTCATTTAATAGTCCAGCAACAATGGCAGAGAAAAGGTGATCTCGGCTGGGGAGAGATGGAAATTATCCGTTATAGCTAAAAGAATGTATAATATGAAGCACAAGATACTGCAAGATAGTATAAAATTATGTGAAGTTAAAATGATGGAACAGAACAGACCATTAAGCCGTGCAGTCTCTTCAAAACTCTGCAAGTAGGATAGATAATGGAGATATGCAACTAATTTAATCACCTAATTAGTGTAGATCCAATGTCAACATAGGAACAAATATAAAAAACTAAGCCCTTGTTGGCGCCGGTTTCTCCTATCTGTTTATGATCAGTCAAATTCTTTCTTATCCACATATTTTTCACATATTTTGTAGGACTCAAAAGTACTATCTAATTATACTTATACACAGTCATTTCTATCTATTTATAATTTAATGTGATTATAAATAACTCCGAAACATGCTTTAAATGAAAACATTCAGTCAGTCACTCTCTGTTTATGGGCATATCCCAGAAGAGTTGGTCGAAAAGCAAAAACAAGCAAAACGATGAAAACAGACGAGAGCTAATGATTATAGTGGTTGAAGTAGGAATTTTGATGCCAATTTTCCCCTAGGCTGATCCTCAATTTGGTTGAAGAGACACTATCAAGGATTTAGCTCTCGTTTTTCTATCATTTTTTCAAAACATTGTTTACTACAGTAAGATTCTCCACCACACATTTACTAAATAAAATATTCTACATACAAACCAATAAAGTTACTTTAAATTTCAACTACACATTCTCCAAAAAATATTATTCATTATTCTATTTTCAATACAATAATGAGTGACAAACAAGGATATAATTTCATTTATCGCATTCACCAATTTCATGGTTGTGCACTAGAAAATCACTAGTTCCATAGCTGGATAAGTATCAACCGGTAGGTAAAACTTTCAGTTTAAAGAATTAGTAAAAAAGACTAGACACAACAGGCAAATACATTATTCATAACCAAAGTAGTTAAACTCGATACGGTAGAAGGCCATAAACATATAAGATAAAGCCGACGTGCAATTTTGTATCTTAAGGAGGAAGATTGACAGGAAAAGATGAACTCGTTACTAATAATGTCCCAACTACATTATAAATATGGTCACCAACTTTGCTTCATATATTCAGAATACTGCAATAAACTTGATACAATTGTTTTCCATTATAGAAGCCTATAAGCTATAAAGTAAACTTTTTCTCGGATATATTGAGGTTCTTCCTATACCCTATAGTGATTTGACATTAATACTATAGTTGTCAAAATCAGCTAGACTCAAATCATACTCAATAGTCAATTCTATTCTATCGACCTCGTTGAAGATACAATCAGATAAATGAATCAACTAGAACCAAGAAATATAACAAATCATATATATCCATTCCGAAATTGATTCTATGGTTTCAAATCTTACCACTTGTTACGACGGATCATAGACAACCAAAATCAACATTCTTGCAAAATTCATTTCATAACATTTCAAATTGTTTAGACCAAATTGCTTGGACTCATCTAAATACCTTTCTAGATATCACAGAAAGTGAGAAGGAGATGATTAATCTTAAAATCAGTTTTATTTGACGATTACTACAGTAATTACTCCAGAAGACAATTAGGCATTGAAAATAGAATGCTTATCAGTCATCATACGCACTTCATCTCGTGTTATTTGACGCAATTCCGATGTCTGAGGTTTCTTGGAAAAGGTTACCACCTACTAATGAAATATATTTCAATTTGTATAGCATGCTCAAAATTAGTGAATAGAATTGAAAAAACAAATTGATGTCAATGAATTCAAACTCATTGGAGGATATGCAGTAGGAAGTTGAGGTTAAATCTGAAATGCTTGTGGTTATAGCAGTAACTTATATTAACTACTTAGAAAACAAAGCCATTGATTAATGACGCTTTCTTCTCTCTTGTTACTGTTGAATAAATCGCCACATCAAATCACAATTATGCATCGTTTTTATTTCATTAAGTATGGATGTGCTAACGTTTGAAGTTGGTTCTATCCAAGACATCTGTATAAAAACTTCATGACAGAGAACTTTCAACTGTTAAAAGCTGTAACACGATAGATAACCATAACAAAGCTTTTAAAATTTCAAGAAAACCAAATCTGCTCACCTATCATAAAGAAAATTCAGCATAAGATGCACATAGAAAAAATGGTACATGTATGTTATCATTAAACATCTCATCAACTTACTGCATGATATGCATATGGTGACTTCCCTTGGCGTTCAAAATGTTTTGCCATAATGCACCATTCAATCGGTCCCCATTCCTCTTGTTCGAAACAATTGCCAAGCGCAGCTTTATACAACTACAAGAAGTCAAAATCTCAATTAGTTAAATTTCAAACAAAATTGATTAGCTGATGTAAAATACGAATTATGTGAAACTTCGACTAACCGCTTCAGTGTCGGTGAGAAGCTCTGTCCCAGCTGGATAAGATGCATAGAATTGGTCAGCCCTCGAGTATCCAGCTCTGGTTCTGCATTATCCATTAATGTTGATAAAAAAAAAGAAAATTTAAAACCACAGTATTCCCAACAAAATCATATTAGAATTTTAAGGAAAAAGATTATCAAAACCCAACTAAATTCTATCCTAACATTTAAAGTTCAATTTTTTTTAGTAAAATCATGAAAGCAGTCAATAGGAATTAACAAACGGCGAACAATTTGTTTCCTAATAGAGAATAATTTGGATAACTATAATAGTATAAGTTTCAATAAAACCATTACATACCCATCTACTACCGTATAACAAAAAAGATTCAAACCCCTGATAAAAATATCAGCAGAATGATGATAACATAAACTAATATCATCGAGTAAGGTGTATTCAAAGTAAACAGATATACGTGTTGTTGGTGTAGGCGTAGCTGACGAGTGTGACAAAACAGTAAAATCCAGCATATGATACTATTCTTCTGAACTTCTGGATTTTCAGAATTTCATTCCATCCTTCATAGAGTCTCCTCCACATTTTGAAAGAAAAACAGTAGCGCAATGAGCGATTAGATTAAAATTCCTGAAAGAAAAAAAAGCAGGATTCTTTCAAGCATTTTATCGAACATGTTGTCGCCAGACCACGTTGTCTGGGGAATTAAAGGGGTTTTGATTCTTGTGCGAATAGCAGTTACGGGCAGAGAAGAAGCAACAAAGGTTTTTATTTGTATGTGAAATTATCCACGGCAAATCGTTAAGGATCGTTTGTATACTGTGAAGTGTAGGAGGAAAGACTTGCACCAAACAATCCTTTATGTTATTAATCTCTGTGTTTAGTGTTAAAATAATGGGTAAAATTTCAACTGTCATCATTGAACTTTTTCAAAATTTCAATTGGATCCCTAAAGCTTCAAATTATATCGATTAGATTACTAAACTTCAATTTAATTTCATACTTCAAGCATTCTGTTACATATCGCTACATGGCATTCTAAAACAAAAATGACAAAACGAGGTTTTTGACCATGAAATAGTCCACATTGAAACTTTTCCTTAGTTTTTCTCAATTTGATGTACTATTTTTACTTGCTGTAAATTAGTAAAGTCGCGATAATAAGTAAATCTATCCATAGTTCCATGGATGACGAAGTTTGTCAATTGACTCTGCATCACGTTCATTAATTGTGTCATTTTCTATGCTGCAACTCGAAGTATTGGAACAATTTGACAAATGGGGTGTTCATTTCACATACTGGTATGAAAGTAGGGCTGCTGCATGAATTCACAATTCTCAAAGAAATGTTATGGTTTTATTTCATACTATTTTCATTGATTCAATTGGGAAAATTTTATGGGCATCATCGCCTCATTTTGCTTTGAATTTATAACAATAAGTAGGGGCGGGCATGGTTCAAGTAGGGTCGGGTCGGGTTTGGCCCAAAATCGACTTGATCAGACATACTCAGTTTTGGACTTTTCACGATCCGATCCGTTTCCTACCCCCAAATCGACGCGACCCGAATCAGGTCCAACTGGGTCATCCCATTTTTTTTAAACACTAAATTTATTGGAGACTTCCCAATCCATTGATTGGCTTATATATATATTTTTTTACTAAGAATAGGTCTATAATTTGAATTTTTTCACAAACAAAAATTAAAGCTTACATTCCAAATAATTATTTTCATGCACGCTAATATCATACTACTAAAACCAAACACGCTAAAAATTATCATTAAGCACGAAAAATAAATGCTAAAATATTAGAGTCAACCAATACTTAAAAATATACAGTAACCCAAACTTAATAAATAAATAAAAAGAAAAATACTACTCATCCAAAATTCAAACTTCTAAAAAATTAAATAATAAAGTAAAGTATTATAATCTTCGATTCTCGCATACAAAATAATATAAACGTTTAGAAAAAAAGATTAATAATATAATGACAAAGCCAATTGTGCACATTGAATACATTGTACATCTACTTGAAAAAAATCATAAATGCACGAATCACTTGGATTTAACCTTCATTTGATTTCTTTGATTTCAAAAGCTCTACAAAAGAAAAATGATTAAATTAACAATGAATTAAATAAAACACATTTATTTAACATATTCCATGGAATAACTATAATTATATTACCTTCGTCTAATTTTTTATATACATCAGCATCGTCCATATAAAATCTCTCCATTATTTAAAAGTGAAAACTCTTTAAGCAAGTTTTGGATACACACCAAAACCTCCACCATCCTAGGGGTTAAAGAATTACGAAATGGATCAAAAATTCTTTCTCCAGTACTATAAGCACTTTCTGAAGCCACTTGAATTGCCATAACGTCTCTTGCAAGTTTGGACAAAATACTGTATTTATTTTCATTAACCCGCCACCAATTAAGAACATCAAAATCACTATCCTCTATATCTTCACAAGTGTCCAACAAGTATCTATCAATAGCATTTTTAAGTTCAACCAAATCTTTTATTACCTTTTTCTCTTAAAACTAGAAACACGAATATGAGACACCGTTGAAGACAGTCCTTCTTTAGTAGAAGAAACTCCACTTGAAAGTTAACAGTATATGCTTTCTTTTCTTATCTTTTAATCTTTTATGTTATAGAATTAATTCAGTACTCAATGTTCACATTTTTATATTCATCAGGACCTCATATGCAATTATTCTAGTCGTCGGTTATGTTTGTTTTGTCCAGTGCATATATATTGGAGTTGTTCTTCATTCTGTACTGATTCAATATAAAATAAAAGGGAGTTTTCTTCTTCGATATACTCGATCTCTTCATGGTATCAGAGAGGGAAGATCTTGAAGATAGGATTTGATGCATACTAATTACTAGTGATTTAAACACTTGATTTCATTTCTGATGGCTGACGAATTAGAAGAAGGTACTGATTCACAAACAAATGGAGATCAAACAAATGGAGGTCATCGCGAAGCTGATGAAGGAGA
>CAIGRB010045888.1:6793-36192 GCA_903798255.1 Fraxinus quadrangulata
TAATTAAAAAATAATAATATTTTGAAATTTGAAAAGGGATTTTTTTGGAAGACATGTAATTAACAAGTTTATTGTGTGATGAGTATGAGAAATAAAAAATTTTGAAATATAGGGAGTCAAATATGGGAAGTTTTAAGCTTGGCCAAACACGGATTGCATTTTTTTCATGGGAAAATAACTTTTTAGGTAAATTCAACTGCAGATCCTAACCTCTCACAAGTGTTGCAAGGAAGTCACTAATCTTTTATGAATATATAGCGATGGGGTCTTCACATGACGGAAAATGTCATCGACTCTTGAAAAATCCAATTTCATACTAAGAACATGTTTGGAATGTTTATAAATGGTTTGAATTATAAATCAATAGAAATAAGTTATAAATAAGTGGATTATACTTATTGTTCCATCGAAAAGTATGAAAAAGTGGTTTGAGTATTTGTAATTAATTTATAAACATGAGCCAAAGATAGGCTAAGAAGACAATAAGGAAAAAAGAAGTAAAAAGAAATAAGAAAAGACTACAATTTGTTTATGTTTCGTTATGATTTGTTTATAAAGAGATTATAACAAAAGGAATAATGGATCCATGAAATGTATAGATAATAAGTGAATAATAAATTTAGAAGTTTGCTTAAAATTAGAGTTTGATTTTAACTGAAAAGTATAAAGAAATCTATATACATCTTATCAACCTACTCATCCATCTAACCTCTCCCTTTACCTCCAATCCTAGTGGCATCACACCGTTTGTATGGGTAAAGGGATAGGTGAAATGGATGGTTAGGAGCCCAATTCGATCCCATGGCATTGTTTGAGGCTAGGTGCTAATTCAATCTAAACTCATCATGGTAGAGTTGAGTCTCAATGGAAGAGCCATATGTGCCCCCAACTGATCCTTGATACAAGGATATTGGATATGATAGAAGCTTCGCGGATAACCTATAATAATAAGCTAAAGTTATTCAAGCACACGCAATGTGACAGCATGTCCTATCCATCAAGAAATTTGCCAAGCGATGCAAAATGTCGGTATCTACTACATCCTTCCATAAGCTAACACCTAAAAGAGAAATAACTAGGGTAAAAGCTACACAACCTAAAGAAAGGTAGTGCCTTATCGCCCACACGTACTATTTTACGTAAATTGATAACAAGTTCATTGACAACCATCAAAGGCACTATGAGCTTCAAACATGAAAGAAAACCAAGGTTTCAAACATGGGTAATTAGTAGAAAACATCAATACCTTTCAATTTCATTGTGTAAAACGTCTTTACGTTTCATTTTTTGGTATTTTTGCCCTTATTTCTACCTTTCTTTATGAAGAACGTCCTTCCGTCCACAATTCATCAGTTTCTCCGTAATTAAATGAAAAGATGTTGTTTTCTTTTAAATTAACAATGGTAAAGTCCTAACCCATTCAACACCTTCATCTCCTTTTACGCGCGAACGTTCCCTTACGATTTTCTTCTTCAAAAATTTCAATCTTTCTTCCACTTATATAACCGTTCCGCATTTCTCCTCTCATATGCTCTCATCTCACGTCATGGGTACAGAGTGGAAGGATGCATTGAGGGTTTCTTCAGCGAGCGAGGTATGAAACAATATTGTTGGGTATTTTCATTTTCCGTTTTGTATTCTGGTTTTTGGCATGATTGCATGTGTGTGGAGTTTTGATATTATCTATTGGTGCGCAGACCTTCGAGGAGCAGCATGCTTTTTCCGTTTTTGAGAAACCCTGGCGATGAGTGACCCAAATATGGTATGTGTTCATTCCTTTAATTTTGTGTGAACTCATCTAATTCCACTGTGCATTCACACAATTTCATTGTGCAAACCCCCAATTGTGTGAATGTGAGTACGGTGCATTCGATGTTTCTCTGTCACTGTACATGTTTCACTTTGGTGTCAATTCAGTATCCCTAAAGTTTACACTATTGCATGCAGGTGGTAATTCTCAATATTTCACTGCCGAAGTACATTATGGAGGCCAATTTTATGATAAGTCAAACAATGTGGCGTACGAATAGGGATTCATTCTGTTCGTCGACTTCTTTCATGGTAAATGGTGCACCAGAGAGAATTTGCGTAAATTCTTACATGGAACTTGTGATGAAAGAGTGTTGGAGTTTTACCATAAGAAGCAAAAAATGAGTTTAGGAAAGGGGTTGACGAAATTGGAAAGTGAAAAGGATAATAAGGGAATGCTTAGGGACAGGGATGGACATCCAGATGTGAAAATATATGTCTAGCCCAAATGTAATCATATGCATTGCCGTTGCATTCTTGGTCTTCACAAGTTGATGAAGACCAAACATTTGAAGGTTGTTATGTACCTTCAGTTGTAGAAAATGAATGAAGGGAGCCTGAAGGTAATTGGTCAGATCAATTTTTGGAAGAGAATGCTGACGAGTTGTGGTCATAGTACGAGGAAACCTTACAATACCATAACGGGGAAGATACAAATGTGGGTGATTTGAGTGTGGAAGGATGAAGTTGTAGTTGAAGATGATGAAGAAGAACTAAGGGAGGAAGAGAAAGTCGAAGGTTTAGTGGAATCCGATTATGAGATGGAACAAGAGCCTGTAGCTACTGCTGAAGCTGAGAGTGAAAGGTTTAATTTTGATTTGGTGTATCATATGACCAGCATGTTCGGGATTTGGATACCGACTATGGGGACTCCGATGATTTACGAAGCATTCATAGTGAAGAGGATGGCGATACAACTTCAAGAAGGAGGGCTTCTAGTGATGCTTTTAATGTAGTGAGAGATATGGAGGATCTAGTGCTTAGAAAATGTAACTTGAACATATTCTTTCTTCAATTTAAACCTGACTATGTACTTTAGTTTAATGAGGTCTTATATGCATTTATTTTTTTCATTCTGCAGGCTTGGTATTTGAGTCAAAGGTCATTCTGATGTTTTTGAACTGCTGGACAGAATTTAGCGCATTTAGAACTTTTTTTTGCTGCACAGTGGATATTTAACTGAAATGAAAAGTTACTATGAATTGTTTCATATATGTGTT
This sequence comes from Fraxinus quadrangulata, assembly GCA_903798255.1. Lineage (NCBI taxonomy): Eukaryota > Viridiplantae > Streptophyta > Magnoliopsida > Lamiales > Oleaceae > Fraxinus > Fraxinus quadrangulata. The sequence continues at coordinate 9,823 of CAIGRB010045888.1, forward strand.
GATTTTTTTTTCAATTTTTGGTTAATTGGTTGATGAATTGTGTCTGAGATGCTATGGTAGAATTGGTGAATGAATTGTGTATGAGATGCTGCGATAGAATTGGTGAATTTAGGGAGTTTAGTTGTTATGTATAAACATGTTGTACAATAAAGAAAACAAGGATGTTTTTCGCAAAACATTTTAAAAGGTAGGGACGTATGCGCAACTATTTCTAAAAGGTAGGGACGTTTTTCGCCAATAAACTTTAAAGGTATGGATGTTTTTAGAAAAATTATTACTACGTATGGATTATTATCACAAGGTTAATTTGATTCTAAAAAAAAAGTGAGCAGGACTGGTTTATCTTCGCCACTGAGCCAAAATGGGTCATTCACAATTGAGGCCAAATACGTACTTTACAGTAACCACCATTTACACTCGTTCTTCTCAATTTATCCTTTTGTTACACCCTTAATAAGCATAAATTGGAAACAAACATTGAGTATATTTCTTTCTAAATTAACCAATATATATAGATATATTTATTTATTGTAAATCTAAGCTTTTCCAGCAACCCAACATGACAACAGTCACAGTTGTGAAATATAATGTTCTTCTCTATGACATTTTTACGTTATTTAATGTAATAATTTAAAGTATTATTCATGTTATCGTTATTACTTATGGACTAGGTTGAAGGCGGGATGAAGGAGTTGAATGGGTTAGGACTATTATACCTGTTGATTTAAAAGAAAACGACATCTTTTTATTTAATTAATGGAGAAACTGACAGATTGTGGACGAAAAGACGTTCTTAGCAAAAAAATGTGGAAATAAGGACAAAAATGCCAAAAAATGAAACGTAAGGATGTTTTACACAATAAACTTGAAAGGTATGGACGTTTTCTGCTAATTACCCTTTCAAACACTATTGACCTACACTTCGTCCATAAATATCATAGTAAAATTATACATTTGTCTTCTCTCGCTCAAATCAACATATTTTCACTTGGAGCATTAAAGTTCGTACAATTGTTGCACCGCATACGAGGTTGATATTGACCTTACGTTATAACGTATTTTATCTCGTGTGAAATGAGCTGATTAAGACTTGTTAACAACGAAATCTTACAAGGTTGCAGAGTTAGAAAAAAGGAATCCTTTGTCTACAGATGTGCTCAGCAAACTAGACATTAACACTTTTTTCAGAAGTTTCTATGATGTTAGGCGTTCAAAGAAACCAGGGCGCGACTTGGATAGAAAATGGAAGGTGGCTAACTTGTGGACGATGTTTCTCATAAAGGGGCAGGTGAGATGTAAGAATGATACGTTTTTCTTTTCTTTTATTTTTTTTCTTTCCTTTTTCTTTTAATTAAAAGAATGAAAAATTAATCTTTTTACACTATGATTAAACGGATGATTTCTATCAGGTGAAGACCACACTTGCAAAAGGTTGAAAAAGTTGAAGACTTTAATGTCACAAAATAGTAGGTTAGGAACAAGGGGCAAGTCTAGCATTCGACAAGCTGTCGCGGCTATCAGCGACGGACCCAGTACCCGACGAGGGGCCGCGACCGTGCGTACTGGGCTCTGTCGGAACAGTGCTCTGGTCAGTGGAAGGAAGAGGGAGAACTAAAAATACTCGAAACCCGCTTTTCAAAAGAGGACGTTGCTCTTTCAGAAATTTGTGACTGTGAATTGGGTCTCAAGTTCTTTGACTGGGTGCTGCAAAAAAGCTTTTCTCTTGATGGGTTTGCCTATTCTTCGCTTTTGAAGCTCTTTGCTAGGTCTAAAGTATTTACGGAGATTGGAAATTTGTTGGCGGAGTGTGTGGAATGTGAAGAGAAGAGTGAGACGTTCAATGTTGTTATTCGAGCCTATGCGGAATTTGGGCGAGTTGAGAAAGCTAGAGTTGTATTCATTTGTGTTGAAAAGGTATAATGTGGTGCCCCATGTTTTGGCTTGTACTTCTTTACTTAATGAGTTTGTAAAGAATGGGAAAATCGAAATTGCACTAAATGTATATGAGGAAATGGTGAAGAGGGATGATGGTATTGACAATATTTGTGTAGATAATTATAGTGTTTGTATAATGGTCAGATGGTTCAGTAAAGAAGGGAAGGTTGGGGAAGGTAAAAAGTTAATTGAGAAAAGGTGGGGAAGGAATGTCATTTCGAATATTGTGTTCTATAATACTCTTATTGACGGTATTGCAAGAGAGGGGATGTTGACATAGCTCATGGGCTTCTCAACAAGTTGAAATTGAAGGGATTTTTTGTCCACGATGGAGACATATGCAACTATAATAAACGGGATTTGCAAAGAATGGAGTTTTGAGGAACGTGGTGAACTTTTAAAGGAAATGGAATCAAGGGGCATCCAAGTTAACATTGAAGTGTATAATTGCATAGTCGAAGGTAGATATAAGCATAGTTGTGTTGGGGATGCAGTAGAGACAATGAGGAAAATGATTGAGGTTGGTTTCAAGTTTGACATAGTGACATAATATTTTGATTTCTAATGCATGTAGGGATGGGAAGTTATAGGAAGCTGATTGCGACATTGCTCTCACGATTGCTGATTGTCGACGGTCAATGATCAACGATCAACATTTGATCCGCTCGTGCTGAACTTTTGTGCTGCGTTCGTCATTGGCGGCCATTCGTGCTGAATCCGTCGAAAAAAAGATTTATGAAGATTTATGTTACAAATATATATCATATATGCTATTGCAGCACTATTGAATGAAATGGTGTGTAGAACGTATGGAAGGGAGTTTGCCCTTCCACGTGATATACAAGGTTCAATTTCCTTCGGTGACAATGCTCCTTTTAATTTTTAAACACAAGAGAATAATAACTAAATATTAATTAATAATTGTACTAACATTCAACTAAATATTAATTAATAATTGCATTAACCTTCAATGAAAGTGAGGGTATCTCGTATGGTAGACGGGTCACTTTGTATGCGAGAGATATGGAGTTCAATTTCATGTATTTTTACTTTATATATATATATTTTAACACAATAAATAACAATTAAACAATTATATATTATTAATTTTCGTTTTCAAACTAATTTCTTTAAAAAAATTATTGTCTCAAATTATTACTTCATAATATAAATACTTTTATTGTTAGATTTTATCAATTTATTTTATAAAATTCAAATATGAATAGTCTAAGTGTTGCTCTTTATTTTTTTTAATAGTTCCAAAAACACTTTTTCATTTGGAGTAAAAATAGTTATATTTTTAAAAATCATTGTTTTCAAAAATTTGCATAACGTTCTCCTAAGCTCGGAGCTTGTTTTTACTGTTTAATCATATATTACGTATAAACTTATCTTATCTTAAACAAGTTTGTAAAAAACATGAAACTTGATCATACATATATCATTGAAAAATATATATTTTTTTTTTGTCATTATTTTTGGTTGTATTGAATTATATTTTCAAATGTATATAACTTTTACGTTTTGGTGTATTTACATATTGATTAATTTTTTTAATATTATTTAATTAAATACTAATTTTACTATTGCGACGATCAACGATAACCCTAACTCATTCAATATCATGTATTTGTCCCTTTTAGGAACCCGAATATGACAATCACTAGGTTGGAGACTCTTGGGAATTTTATATTAATAATATTATTAAAAGGGAAGGGTTCACAAGTCAGGGGTTAAGTATGACACAATTCAATTTTTAGGTATCAAGTTTCAAAATGCAAAACGCAGGTATTAGCTAATTAATTAAATATATTTATTAATTAAATATAATAAATTCATAATTACACAATTAATGGTCACATACACATAATTATAAACCACAATTGATTTACTAGTATATCAAATTAATTAGTCACAAATTATTTCGAGATCTCAAATCAAAAAATTTATAGGTCACAATTTATTTCATTGACCGCAAATCATAAAAAATTACTGGTCAAAGTTTATCTATCGATCACAGATTTTCAAATTTTTTGGTCACAAATTATTTTTCAATCACAAGTTATCAAAGGTCACGGTTTAATACTTGGTCACATACAACCAAATAATTGGTCACATGCCTACTACCGTCGCCAACACCTCAACACCAGCACCAGTACCACGGTCAACACATACACCTGCACCACCATTCAAAAATTGCAGCCAGATCCGCCATTATTGTCACCACCACCTCACCACCACCGCTAGCAGCTCTACCACCACATACATCGCTGCTGCATCTTGCTCCAACAACCACCCACCCACCCACCACCTCCAATCAACCACCGTCGCCTGCTAAAATCCACCATCTCTTCCACAACCACCACACCACAGCCACCAACAAAAACATCAAGTCTGTCACCGCAACCAACATCACCAACACCTTTTCTTGTGACCATAACCACTAATTCTACCAAACAATCTCAAAATCGCTATTGCCACCAAACTGCATGATACCACCGCTCACATCAACGATTCACCACAACCTTCTCAGATCGGAAAGATAAAGAAAAAAACCCTAAACCCCCACCTACATGCACCGTCTGCACCGAAGGATTGCAATATCCCGAAATTGTGTTCGCAGCAGCCTCATGAAGTTGCGTTGACGGATTGTAAAAATCATTCGTCGCCTGAGTGAGTGAACGTTGCCGACGGGGAGATTGAAGAACCTAAATGGAGATCGAAGAGCGATGGAGCCACCGAATGAGGTTGCTTCAAAGGAGCAGAGAGAGAAAAGATAAACAGAATCGTCGTCGATGAAGTTGCTTCAGAGCGTCGTTTCCGTCATGAACGCTGTCGATGGTGGCGACGGAATCGATGGTGTTTGTGATAGAGAAACGAGAGAATATAGAGAGAGAGAGAGAGAGAGAAGGAAGAGGGTAGAGACAGAAGAGGGAGATGAAAAATGATAGGGTTTTTGTGAATAATGAAACTTCAACCCTGAATTTTGAATTGTTATCTTCAAATGCTTGAAATTATGTAATTTCCTCTTATTAAAAAATGGGAACAATACATAATTCCTTATTTTAAAGATCACATTTCATAAATAACAAATTCAAAAATCTTTTCAAAAATCAGGTGTTAAATCAATTTATTAAATATTTTAAATTATAATATAATACAATTATCTCAATTTATTAAATTTCAAATCCAAATCATTCTTATTCTCATTCTCTTTCTCTCTCTACTCTCTATCCTCTCCCTACCCATTCTCTCCATCGGATGCAACCATCTATTTCGACGACTNCAAATCATTCTCATTCTCTTTCTCTCTCTATTCTCTATCCTCTCCCTACCCCTTCTCTCCATCGGAGGCGGCCATCTACTCCGGCGACTGTTCCGACAATCACTTCGGCGGCCATTCCGATGACAGTTCCGACTACTCCAATAACCACTCCAACGATCCATCCATCCGCTCCTAATTTCCAAAAAATTTCCAAAATTCCAAGTCACAATCGATTACAATTGGTCACAACGAGTCACAATTAACCAGTCACAATCGGTCACAACCAGTCACAATCAACACATATTTGGTCGAAATCTCATCCCGTGCCACCAAATTCAAACATCGTCGCTACACCGGAAAAAACCATATCCAAAATACTACAAATTGGAAAACCATCAACAATACGCACCACCGCAACCGCCATTACCACCACCAATAATAGCACCACCTGAACCAGCACCAGCACCAACACCATGACCAAGACCACCATTTGTGACCACCTCACCGTCGCCGCCACCACCACCACCATTTTGTAACCCACTAGTAACAACCTACACGGCTTCTTCTTCACAGATCACGCACAGCGTCGCAAGGCTTCTTCACAGATCTGCAACGCCACCACGGTTGCGATAGAGTGGAGAAAAGGTGGGACGCACAGCTTCTTCACAGATCATGTGCAGCGCCGTCGATCACGCACACATCCCTCCGGCGCATCTCCTTCGTCGTCGACTGTTAGCGTCGAAGTGAGAAGGGAGAGGGAAGTGAGAGACCCTGCTGAAATGGCTAAAACAAGCATGAGACCCTGCTGAAATCTCCAATAGCCCAAACCCGCGTTATCTTAATCTCTCCAACAATGGCTTCAACTCAAGCTTTTCGATACATCTTTCCCGCCTAAAAAACCTCCAAGTTCTCAATCTATATAAAAATAATATGACACGAACGGCGTCATCATAGCGGCGAACGGTGAGCGCTGCTATGACGACGAGGATCAACAACGAGGAGGAAAGAAGATGAGCAATCGGTGCCGCCACCATCACCGCGACCAACCACCCATCACAAGATCGACACCATCGCTGCCATTGCCACTGCCCTTTACACTGCCATCACCAGAGAAGGCAAAGAGAGAATGAGAGAGAGAGTGGCGAAGAGAGTGGGAGAGAGAGAAGATACAAAGAGAAAGAAAGGGGGCTTTCTGGGCTTGGGAATGATTTGGGGGTGGGTGGGGTGAGGAAATATGTAGATTTAAAATTTTATTAATTATAATTAATAATCATATTTATCACCTGATTTTTGAATTTTAAACTTTATCCATTTATTTTTGAATTGTAATCTTAAAAAGAAAGGTTTTAGATAATTTTATCTTAAAAAATATAGTTTAAAAGTGGAGTAACCCAACAATTTTAAGCCCAAATCTAGAGCCCACTTTACCCTTTCCCCCAACTTGACGCACCAAGTACAATTTAGCATCGTGCGTCGCTGAAGACTGAGAGATGTCGGAGAAAGAGAAAGATAACGCGGTGACAGAGAAAGTGGTATCGGAAGCCGATGAACTGCCAAAGACTATCGTGCGCCGGGTAGTGAAGGATAAGCTATCACAGCTCTCTAAGGATTCCGAAGTCACCGTTCTCCGCGAGTCCCTTCGGGGCTTCTGTGAAAGCGCACGAATTTTCATCCATTTCCTCTCCGCTACGTAAGCACACTTATAAGCATTTCCATTACTTTTTTTAAAAAGTTTTTGATGGGTAATTATTTTTTTATTTTTTTAAAAAATTTTAGTGGGATTAACTAGAGCTATAGAATGCTTGGAATTAATCAATTTTCGGATTTAATTTCTGGAATTTATTTTTTCTCTGCAATAGTTTTCCCATTTTGGCATGTTTGGCTAAGCTTAAAAATACTTTAAAGGGGCAATCATGTTATAAATAGCATATTTGGTCTGGCTTAAATGCTAAAAAGGAAGCAGCATGATTCTTCATGATGGCTACTGCCATGCCGGAAAAAGCCAAAATGAAGCATTTAAGCGAGGTTGAACATGTAAAGTGTAAAAACTTTTACATTTTGAGTAAAATTACTTTTTAAGTAAAAAAAGTATGATAATTATTCTATTGGAGAAAATGCCTTATTTTGAAGGTAAGATCTTCTATTTGGTATTTTGAGGTCTAAATAATTCCTTCACACGAGAGAAAATATTTAAACAAATGTATTCATATATTTTCTTGAACTGGTTTAATAATGTTGGGATATAACAGTTCGATTAATGGTGTTTATTCGTGACTTGTTTCAGAGCCAACGACGTATGTAAGGAGTCAAAGAGGCAAATAATCAACGCAGAAGATGTATTCAAGGCATTGGAAGAGATAGAATTTGCGGAGTTTGTTGCCCCGCTGAGAACTTCTCTTGAAGGTCAATATTTTTCTATATTAACTTTTTTGATTATTCATCTGATGTTTCTAATGACATGCTTGTAACCATGCTACTTGGGTTAGAGCTTAAGTAGTGATGCTTTTGGATATTGGATTTTGGCCATCTAGATTGCGCCCGTGCTACTTTGTCAATTGCTGCAGATATCATCTAACTTTTGCTGTTCAAGTTAATTCACTATAAATGAGCTTTGGAGCAGCCTTACCATACACTTCAACTGCCCTTGAGTTTTCTTTACCGACTAATAAAAACGTAAGATTAAGGTACATCACTGATCAAATGAGACGGTTCTGAGGAACCTTGAGTCATTTGGGTAAAAGCTTCTTTTTCCAATTCCCTCTACATACTGGAGATGGACAACCATCTCTTGCAGCCAGTGAATAGCTGAGCCTAAATTTATTGGGGGAAAAGGCTCAATTTCTTATTTTTGTTGTGGTGGTTTTCTGGTGATGGAGTCTTTCTATAAAGGTTCATATAGGCATCCCTTATTTATTAGGAAAAAGGCTTAGATCGTTGTTTTCTGGTATGGAGATTAGAGACTTCCTGTAGATATAGCATTAATGGAGTGGTGGAAAATGATACATTTAGCCGACCTTAAATTTGTGGAGAAATGGCTTAGTTTGTCGTTGTTATTGTTGGTTTTTTAGTGATCGAGGCTAACCCTGAGCTGCCTGGAATTATTGTTATCGTTTATTATAGATAGTTGTCAATAGATTGTTGCGTCTGTTGATAGAAGTTTTATTTCCAAAATTCTTCCTTTATACCTGGAAGGATCCTTCAACAAAAGTTTAACCTGAGTTCAAATATTCAGATCTTGAATGTAAATTTGCAAGAATGAGTGCATTTTTTATTTCTTTATTATTTTTTCCTTTCAATTTTTTAATTATCTCCTTTTTACTTTTATTATCATTATTTGATTATAGAATTTAGGCAAAAGAATGCTAAAAGGAAGTCGGAGTCCTTAAAGGCAAAGGAGACGAGCAAAAAAGGTAAAATGAAAGAGCCACCTGCAACAAATGGAAGTGGAAGTGGAAGTGAAGAAGATGAAGATGAAAGCAGTGCAGAATAGGTCAACTGCAACACCACCAAGCATTGGGCAAAACGCCCGTTGTTGTTCCTCAGATGCTCAAGTTAGGGGATGAAGTTGTAAGCATATATTGAGAAATTATGTTGGCTTGTAGTCTTTTTCTGAATAGTCTTACCCATGCCGGTTTACCTCTATATATTCGACTTTTGGATGTACCTGTAACTATCTTGTGGCTGTAAGGTTAATGCTGAAATTCCTCATCCTATGATGGTGTTTTTGTGCTGAGAATTCATCCATGAATTGCAAGTTTAGTTTTATGCTTACACTAGAGAGAGTGTGTTTGTACTGGCACTTGAAGATTTATACTTGCGACGTTTTGGAAAATGTAAAATAACGTAGTGAGTTCATATATAGATGGTTTAATGCAACAAAATGTAAAAAACTCAGTTATGTTTAACGTGTAATTTTGATTGATTCTGAAGTGTATAAGTAGATTGTTTGGCTTTGCTTATAAGTTAGTTTGACAAAAAAATTCCTCGCATACGATGTTAAGAGGTTATTAAGAGAGCGGAAGACGTCAGTAAAATAACAAGGAAAGAAGAAATTGGACCCACAAGAAATGTTTTTAGTTTACAAGGTCATAGTAGCCAACAAAACTAAAGAAAGAACAAAAACATACGAGTTCACAAGGAAAAAGTTGACCATTCAATTCGTTAGGGGGCATAATGCCTGGGGCCATTCCTGGGCCTAGCAGCAGACGGCAGACCGTGCCTGAGTTCAGACCAGACCAGACCAGACCAGCCAGTTATGCACCATTATTGAGGTGCCTCCCTTGTTGAAGCTACGACCACTTCCATTGCCAATCCTCCTCGATGTTTATCTGGTATTACTCTAAGTTCTTTAGCACTTTCGTGGCCCTAGCTATCAGATGAGTGCACTAGTGGACGGTATAAAGACTTCTGACCTTAAGATTGCAGAGTGTTATCCAATCTTGCTACCAAACAGGCACTTTATGTTCCGCTACATTCCAGGCTTTGCCGGTGGAATACCCACTTTTATAGCTGATCTTCGACAAGGGAGAATGAATCCACTTCCAGTTTGGAAATTGAAAAGCATTAAACTCACGTCTCTAACATCTTTGCCAGGAGCGTTACCACCACTATCAGTGTTCAGTAACCAGAGAACAATTCATCACTTCACAACTGAACCTTAGCCGGTATGGAAGACTCATGGATTGAAATATGAAAGAAGCTGAACAATATTGAAGTGTTTGATAACACCTAAGATGCATTCCGTGCTTGACCGAGGTTCAAGTAGCTAGATCTGATAAACGCAGCCATTTCACAGGATCAATCAATGCATTCTTGATCTAATTCGTATCTTTTTTATCAAATATTCCTCCAAGCCAGCACCAACCTCAACTATTCTGGTGTCATGCTTTATCTCCACCTTCAATACCTCTTAAAATATCCCTTATTATCTCTGTGTCATCTATAGCACAAATCTTTGGTATACTTTCAGCCCAAGATTTGATGTGTGGATTTCCACCATGCCTCAACATCTCATGTAACACTTCACTAGCATCCTCAATTTCACCCATGTTACAAAAACCTTTGATAAGTACATGAACAACAGAAAAATGAGGAGAAAAAACCTTTGACATCATGACCTTGATATAACTTTTTGCCTCATGATACATGCCCTGACTGCACAACACCCCTGGACTACAGTCTGATATGACGCCAAATTTGGCAAGCACCCATTTGAGGGCATATCTTCAAGAACCTTACAGGCATCACTAGCACGGCCTTCCCTACAAAAGCCCAAAATGACTTTTATTGTAATGAACGATATCAGGATTGCATCCCTTTACTTTAATCCGACAAAGAAGCTTGTAAGCCTCCCTATGCTTATTTTTCCTACACAAGCTATTCAACAGTCGTATAGCTTAGTGTGTCTGGTACAAATCCTTTATTCAACATATCCTCCAAAAGATCAACAGCTCACCTGACTCTTCCTACAAAAGCCCTGCATTAGAATTCTATATTCTTCCACATTAGGAACAATGCCCCTCTTAAACATTTGATTAAACAATGTGCACGATATGCTTCAATCACCATTCAAACAGAAAGCTTGCATTAAAATGTTTTAGGACTCCGTGTTGGGGGAGACCCATATTTATGAGCGGACCAGAAGAGATCGAATGCAGTCTGGAGGAAATTACGGTGAGCAATGAGGATTTAAAGAATGCAGCTGAGGTGTTTCACAAGAGGCTTTATGTTGAATTCAAGAATTTTATAAAATGTTTTAAGTGCTTCCTCAGGCAGTCTTGCATTGTCATAGAATTGAATGATGTGAGAAAACAGCGATGGGGAGACAGCATGTTGATGGGACTTGAGGCTGGAAAGGATTGACTGCATGAGAGAAGTGGCGAAATCAGCCGAGTTTAAGAATGAGTGTGTAATTCAGCATATGAGTGGCATTTTTGGTTGATGAGAAGTCAAGTCAAAGATTTCTTTGGCAAGGAGTGGGTCTGATTGTGCAGCAATCAACTTTCTAATTCGAGCTGAAGAGATAATTGAAGGTTCTTGTTTCTCCTTCAGTTGTTGGACTTCTTGTCGACCTTTTTGACCTTGTTTCTGTTGTTCTTGATGATTAAGGGGTACTGAGCAGCAGGAATGGAAAATAATATGCGGTTTTGACAGGAAAACAGGACGACAAATATTTAAATTTGAAGGAGTCCCGTAAAAGGCAGAAAGCATATTTGGGTGCATTTTTCTAACCTGTTAGAGGCAATGGTAATTTATGACTTGCTAGTCTAAGGCAAAGTCTGAACAAAAAGGCTTGGCAATTTCTTGCCTGGATGCTAACATTTCATGATGTCTTCTTTTCCATGCATAGGAACCTCGGATAACACAAAAAAGTGATCTTTGCGGTCCTCTCAGAAATCTGGCAGGCAAGTGGATCCACAAGTAACCTGAAAGGCACCAGAATAAAGCAAACTAATAAAGCTTACTTGAAGACCATTTATTTACTTTTACTAAAGAAAAATGTGCAGGCATATACAGTATTTACATAATGTCATAGAGAAGACAGAAGTATTTTATTAGCTGAAATCTATAAGTTCAACATTTACAGAAAAAGCATATTCCAAAATGAAATGAGACTTTAAGCACAAAAATATGAATTTGAGTTGACAAAAAGTCTACATTAAGATCATTTTTTTCACATTCTTTGGAGTGGAAGAAAACTGGTGGGGTTGGAGTTGATTCTCATAAATCAATAATAAATTCAGTTGCTGGCATCCCAATGTTATTTTTGTAAGAATGTCCTAAGAAACGTAAAAGTTTATCGTTTTTACATAGCTACAATGCTTTCCAATTCATTTTCCAAAATAAAAAAAAAAAAAAAATTCTCCATGCAGTATGAAGGGTACAATTCTGGTTCAAAACATATCGAAAACTTGATTTGAAAGTTCATCCAACAGAAAATTAAATCAGAATACTGGCTATCCTTTTGTATAGAACGCAAAACCTATATTTCAATTGCATTACAAATTATTAACACACCATTTTCTTTAACCCCCTAACAAAGCATTAATTTGCAACCAAGTATATTTAAAAGTTTCACTGGAAATATGATCTCAAATCTCAATTCATGCACTCTTGATCAAGAAACGCAACCTATACAGATGGGATGAACGAGAGTACTCTTCTTTCCTAACCAAAATCGGTTGAACACTCTTCAACTCATTGAATCAAGAGGGGTTCAATGCATTTCATAGACAGACAACAAAATTCAAACAGCAAGGACCTCCTCCATAGCTGGACTTCACAATTTTTATCCCGTTTATTGAAGAAGTTAGAAGATAAATCACAATTACTGCATTAATTACTTTACGTACCTTTCTCGATCCCATTTCATGTGGCTCTCAGTGAAACCGGGACAAAATCCACCGAATGAATACTTTTCTATCAACATAAAATCTCTGGGAAATCTTAAAGCACGCCAGTTACAAAAAAAATCTGCATGAAAGTGATTCCGGTGCACGTGCCGCCGCTGCCCAAAGCAAATTAAGTCCAATTGTAATAACTTGAACAAGAGGGTTGTGATTCTTGACCTCTCTGGAGGCGATCAACTGAGGCGGTGTTGAAAGGAGGCAGGCGGTGGCGAGTGAGAGGTAACGGGTTGTGGGTCTCCATTGGAGGAGAACTGAAGATAGCTTAGAGTGGCAAATAGGGGGTTTTCCATATTTTTCTGGAGAATATCTTTCATAATTGATCCCTATTCTATGACCAACTTGTTATATCAGTCCCTAATATTGTTTTCTTGACAATTAAATCCCCAACCTATTGTTTTGGTGCACAGTTAGTTCAATAAAACCAAAGCTGAGGTGGCGAACATTCATTGGTGAAGCCATGTGTAACAGGCATATTACTGCGTCACGTACCGTCCCTATACAGATATACCACACTAAACTACGCCGGCGATGCGCACTCGCTTGACCTCAACTCATCTTCCCCAACTGACCCATATCAAGCCCCATTGATAAATTGATAAACCCTCAATTTCCCATTTCACACACACACAGAGTTCCCAATACAAGCCGTTCGGATTCGGATCCAGAATGGCGGTTCGGGCGACTATGACAAGGTTCCCGGGCGACCCGGATGCCCAGGAGACCTGCGGCTTGCCGTGGGGATTAACATTGACTCCATTTGCCACCAAGGACGAGAACGACAGCCCGCCGGTGTACGGATCGGACGGGCATTTGTTGCCTCGATGCGAGAATTGTTGGGCCTATTACAATACGTATTGTGACCAGGACCAGTGGGCATGGACCTGTGCCCTCTGTGGCACCCTCAATGGGCTTTCGTCTCAGTCAATTGCCAGACACTCCCTCCCCGATTCATGCCAGGAAACTTTGTCTTCATTCATCGACCTTGAATTGCCGTGTAATTGCCTTTTAAGCTCTAATTACCCCCATTTACTTTAATATTTTTCAAGTACAATTCGTGAATTCTGGCGCCACGGGTAATATACTTGTGTTGTACTATGTGCTTCAGTGGTTTTATAAATTGCATTGGCATTATTCTATCAATTTGCAGTACCATAATTATGATGTTTATGTTCCGAACAGAAGTAATCTGCTGAGATATGTGCTGGTGTTGTGTGGTGTAACAATTTTACCTCTCATTTATGATATAATTTTTTCCCAGGAAAACATATATTTACTAAGGGATCTCTATTTTATCATCTTTTAAAGACCTCGAAATGCCCTCACAATTCTCACCAGTTAACCCTGCTCACTCATATTTGTCGAGCTAGGGTAGTTTATGATGCCATCTGACCAGGGAAAAAATGTTTTGACTTGTACTAATGCTTTGAAGTTGATTATTAATGTGAATTTTATAATTCATGATGCTTATCCTCGCCAGAGGATGATATATAATATTGTAGTACGAGATACAATCGCTCTCATGGGGGCATAATGAATTAGCATTATCATTTCCCTTGTCCGAGAATATTTGTATGCAGGAATTGTGAACTTGATCCTATGTACAACATAATTTGTGATAGCAAATTGTTCTTGGAGATAAAAAGAAATTCTATGATACTATTTTGTTGGTGCAAGATTCTAGCATATGGTTCTGCTCACATGTTTCACTTTGTGCATGAGCAGTATTTGTAAATCTCATATCGCGCTGCATCCCCATGCATATGAGCATATGCTGTCCGTTTGTATTTGATTTTTTGATTGTTCTTGTGGTGGCAGTGGAAGGATCTGAGGAAATGCAGCCGAGGCCAGTTTATGTTGCAATGGTTGATATTTCGTGTAAGGTTTGCTCAACTCTATTGTAAAATTTTATCAGTGTGTTTTTTGTTGATTGCTATTTTATTAGTACGTAAATGTCTTTTTCTTTCTTTCATTTCTGGGATTGATTGGGTAAAATGGGTATTAAATATTGAGAATTGGAATTATCCAATGCTAGGATAATAAGTGAGTTGATGCTGATCCCTTTTTGCTCAGTTAGTAAACTATAAATTTGTATGTTTCAGGTGTTCAACACTCATTTTGCGAAACCGAAGAAACCAGAATATATAAGTTCTCTAGAGATTGTATATCACTTCGATGGCTATTAATGATTGTTATACGACTATAGGTTCAGATTAACTTGCAAAATGTACTCAATTGTATGTATGCACCATCAATATTTTTCTACATATATGTTTGAGGTTATAAATTGCTCCATATTATTGTCATCCTCTTTCTGGCTATGCGTTTTCTTTAATGCATTATAAGGATTACTGACCTTGTCTAATTCTACAGCATCAGAAGAGTTTCTGGAACTGACTAAAAGTGCTCTTTTAGCTGCCTTGGAAGGTTTGTCATTTATGATTTTTGCACTCAAGTTCTTGTTTACGGGAGGAAGTGTAATCTTGCACTTCTTGGTTTTGTCCAGCTCTTGGGCCTGGATCACTTTTTGGTCTCGCCACATTCAGTCACAAAATAGGCTTGTATGATGTTCAGGGGGCCATTCCAGTGGTAAAAAATGTGTTCACCCCCCCTGATTCTGATGGCAACCTGGCATTGGATCTTGAAGATGTCATGCCATTGTTTTCTTTTCTTGCTCCAGTATGTTGTTTACTTCAATTCTGCTGAAGTTGTTTCTCATCTGCCTTTGCTCTCATTGATTTCAGCCGCAGGCTTTAATTGGTTATTTCCTGATGAATGGCGATAGACTCTTGTGGTGCCTACTTATAAGAATAGAGGAGATAATTAAGATTGTACTAAATATGGAGGCATTAAGCTCATGAGTCATTCTATGAAGTTGTGTGAGATGGAGACTCAAAGTAGATTAAGGTATAATACAAAGAAATTAGGGAATCAATTCAGCTATATGCCAGGGATAGCTACTGTGAGACCCATATTCATGCCTAGGAAATTGATGAAGAAGTATAGATAATGGAAACAACATATGCATTTGAGCTTTTTATAATTTAAAAAGCCTATCATAAGATGCTTGTGAAAGTTCTATTGGTGGTACTGGAGAGAAAAATAATTCCTATTAGATGAAAAATATTGTCAAGGATTTATAACTTGATGCAGTTACGAGTATAAGATATAGTGTCAGTAGTGTACAAAACATTTTTATATATGAGCTTGCATCAAGATTTTGTTTTAACTCCTTATCCCTTTAGTTATGGGTTTAGTAGACTTATTTTATGAATAATAAAACTATCTAGTTAAAAAATATGGTTTTTTTTAATTGCAAATCTTCTTTTCTTCATCACGATGGATAAAGTTGGCTCGAGCGCTTAAGACTAGGAGAGTGTTAAATAATATGTTCGAACTTTGGAGTACTTAGAAATATAAAGGTTTTAGGTTTAGTAAAAATCATACGAAATACATGGAATATCATGTTAGTAATGTAGGAATGAGAATAATGTTGGAGTCGCTATGGAGGATTGTGTTGTTTAAATAATTGCTAGATGCAGGTAATTAGGTTTAATTGTTAACAAAGGGATTTCAAGAGGATGTAATGCATGGGACTAGAGTTGGTCGAATGAAATGGAGAAGTATTATATGAGTTTTGTGTGATAGGAGGGACCTTGTAAAGTTAAAACATTATTTCTACATTACAATTATCGGATCTGCTATTCTTTATAATATTAAGTTTTAGGTTGATAATGGACTGAATGTCCTTAAAATGAATGTAAACGAAAATGAGGATGTTAAGATGGATGTGTGGTTATACTAGAATAGATAAAATAAGAAAAGAGAATATATGTTAATGTCATAAATAGAAGTGCAGTGGTATAGATCAAGGATAAATTAAAGGTATCTGCTTTGGTTGTTGGGGCATGTATTGCATAAATCTATAGAAATGAATGTTAATAAGTACAAGGTTCAAAAAGGTGCGAGCCATGGTAAGACGGCAATGTCGGGCTTCAAGCCTTATGAGCTTAGATGTGCCTAGGCGAAACCTAGTCGTAATAAGGCATTTCCTTATTTTTAATATTATTTTAGTTATTCTAAGACCTTTAATAATTATTTCTGTATTTAATTATTTTATTTAACCTTTAAAACGATTAAAACAATTGGACAAAAATGGTGTGGGTTTTGCCACCTAGGCAGTCCCGCATTAGGCGGTTCCTAAATAGAGTTGATCGCCTTTTCGACGCCTTCTCCATATGTGAGACCTTTCCCTCACGTTTATGCCCTGCTTTTTCCTACCCTTTAAAACATTGCACACATGACCTTAGTACAATGGGCAGAGTTGGACAAATGTTAGCACAAGAGGGTGGGTGCTGGGTGTTTTGGTTTGGATTACTTGAGAACCGGGCCGAATTGGTCCCATCAACAATTGTAAAAATGGAACCTTTGGTTCTTGTTTCACTTCTGCCATTTGTGATTGAGGCAACAAAATTGATAATTATTCTGATTAGGTGTATTCATGCAAACTCATATAACTTATGGCTTAATTGATAGATTCTTTTTAAAAATTAAAGTTGGAACCAAGTCTAAATTCGGTTTTGTAACTAGAACCAAAATCAGACTTTTAATTGGAACTGAACCGAACCAGCTAGTTTGGTCTGTTTCTTATCCGCTTCGGGTGGTTTTGGATAAAAATGCCCACCCCTAATTTAACATGTCCCGCTGTAACTGAGAAGAATTTGTTGTATTGGATCTGGACATAGCAATGAACACAATGGAGTAGAGAAAAAAGATTCATGTAGACACCAAAATATTAGGAATAAGGCTTAGTATTTTTTGGTAATTGTCCTCGTTTTCTTTTTGTTGTCATAATATTTGATTGAATATGCTTAAGTGCTTAATATTTAGCGATTTTGGCTGTAGGTTGATACCTGTAAGGATCAAATTGCATCTGCACTTGAAACACTAAAACCAACAACTTCATGGGAACGAACTACAGATGCCGGTCAAGGATTAGATGGAGTTTTTCTCGGCGGGCGAGGCTTTGGAGTGGCAATAGAAGCTATCGTTAATTATCTCGGATCAGAATATGGGAATACCTATGCTTTAGGTATGGTAAAATTGTATATGATTTTTCTAATTTCTTTATTCACTGTAATTAATTTTCTTTTTTCTTGTTCCACCTTTGCTGGGATGGCAATCTAATGACAGGCCCCATAATTATAATGCTTTAAATTTGATTTTTCCATCCTTATATAATGCTCGAGAATTGCTAATCCTTCCTTCCGTTTTTCCCACCTATTTGAAGTGCAGCCAGGGTTTTTGCCTTTTTATCTGGTCCTCCTGATTATGGTCCCGGCCAGCTAGATACTAGACGGTATGGTGAGCAATATGCTAGTAAAGGAGAGGATGCAGATCGTGCTTTACTCCCCGAGCAGACTCCATTCTATAAAGATTTGGTATTTAGCCTAGTTACAACCTGAAAGTATTTTAGATGCATCCTTGAAATTTATATTTGTTTCACAGGCTGCTGTTGCTGTTCAAGTTGGTGTTTGTGTGGACATATTTGCTGTGACAAATGAGTACACCGATTTAGCATCTCTAAAATTTCTTAGTATTGAGAGTGGAGGATCTTTGTTTCTATATTCAAATACTGATGATTCAACACTTCCTCAGGACATGTGAGTAATAACTACCTTGTCCAAGAATGAATGTTAATTCTGAGATTATATTTGTTTTTCCCCTGAATATTAATCTGCAATTTTATGTGCTTGATGATTTAATTGATGTGCCTAGGTTACTTAATTTTTGATCTCTTCATCTGCCTAATGATCCAAATGATCTTCTCACAGGTACCGTATGTTAAGTCGGCCATATGCTTTCAATTGTGTCCTACGGCTGAGGACGTCATCTGAATTTAAACTTGGCCATTCCGTGAGTGTTCACCCCTTCTATTTGACTTTTTGCTTATTATTTTGACTAGGAAATAATGTTAAGCCCCTGTTTGGTATACATTATTTCAAAACTTATTTTCAACCACACATTTTTCAATAAAATAATAGTTTTCATCACATCAATAACTTTTCCTTACTTTTTAGCCACATATTTCCCACCATATCATTATTTAAAATACATTCTTTCCTCAATAATATCCATCAAACACACCCTTAACATTTCTTTGCTACAGTATGGGCATTTTTTCCCTGATCCTCAGTATGAAAATGTTCAACATATAATTTGCTGCGATTCTTTTGCCACGTATGCCTATGACTTCGATCTTGCGAATAATACCGGATTCTCCAGGTAAAATTATATTTTCCTCATCATCCTTTTTCTTCTAATGTTTCCTCTAGCATGCTAATCATGGTTGGCTATAAGAATATTTTTGAGAGTTTAATTTTGTATTGGCTTTCTTAATTATTTTTTGGACGGATGAAACAATAGACAACAACACTGAACCCAGTTTGGTATATATTATAAAACTAATTTTTAATTGTCCTTATAGGTTCTTTTTCCTTCGTAGAAAGACAAAAATGTGATAGTAAAGACCAACAATTACTACATTGATATCTCCCCTTCCCGATGGGCAAACTTGCACATACATTAAAAGTCCTTTTGTTTTTGGAAAATCATGCATTTGTTTCCCTGAAACTGTCCTTTTGTGAGGCTGTTGCTCTATCCTGAAACCAAGTTTGACTCCCTATGAGACCCAATTTAAAGCAAATCGGTTGACATTCTTTGTCGGATGTCATGGAAAGTTATGTGCTACATATAAAGTTTGCTTGGATCATATTTTCTATTCTTGGATGGAAATTTCTCTGTAGATTCTCTGGTTCATCCTGAATGCTGTGCAGTCTTTCATTGACTTCTCTTTTCTGCATTTTTATGCAAATAAATTACACAATCAGGTAACAGATGGTTTTCTGCAGGCACACCTCAGAACTTCCCATGTTACAGATTGCATTTCAGTATACTGTTGTTGTTCCCCCAGATGAGCTTTCCAATTCAGGTCCAAGTTCCACAAGTAGGTATGGTTCTCTTGATCCAGATTATCACTGTGTATATTTCTGACGAATTATGTATTTGTTTGCATTTTGATGATCCGCACAATGACTGTTGATGCATGCAAAGGTTAGAATTTTCCTATCTTGTTGGATTATATGGATAGAGGTAATAGAATATGATACCCATATTCTTTAAATGCGCTTAGACCAAGTTTCTTCTTTTGCCAATACAACTTGCCATGGTAACTTCTTTTATGTTCACTTAGGCAACGTGAACTAAAAGCAATCTTGTTATTTATGACCTATGGAATTTCATTGAAGAGTTATGGCCTTTTGCTGCAATGAGCAAAATCTCCTGCTTTTCTCATAACTGCTTAATGCTCTCTTTTAAAGTCATCAGCACATTGTAAAAACAATTCGAACAAATATGCTTTGCTTGTAGTTATTATAGTTGTTCTGCTTGATGTTAGTTAGTCTTGTCAAGTAAATCACCGCAATTGTGTTTTAGTACCATGGCCTTCTTATATCTTTGTTTGCTTTTCTGGAACTCAAGAAAGATGGGCAGTCTCAAACTCAGAGTATCCAATTGGTCCTTTTATTTTTTATTTGCCACTTCTCAGTTTATGTGTGTGATTATTAATTGACAGTTTGTACTTTGTATGTAAATATTTGTGTTAATTCCTCCTCTAGATAAACTTTTTCCCCCATATGCTGTCACATAAGTCCTCTAACTTAATTAATATCTTTCATGTTGATCTCCCAAGCATAACTTAAACTGAGTAAGTGAAACATCGTTGTTTAACCCTAACCTCTCTTTTAGATGATGTTAATCAGAAAAAAAAAAAGAAAAAAAAAAAACATATTGCTAGGTTGCCAAATGGTATAAAAAATATCCTGCAATTTTAATTTTTTGAGCACACATGAAGTTTATAGACGAATTATCAGTAATATATCTTTCTTTAAGCATGTAACGTAGTGGTACTGTCACCCTACGTCCTTTCTGAGTTGAATTCTATAAAAACATCTGACTTAAAATGGGTGGGTCCATTTGCATATTGAGCACCCGTCCATTTGTTGTTGACTGATCCATTGAGGGCTGTGGTAAAGCTTACATTACCTTCTACTTTTTGTCCTTCATTTGCTGTTTCTCTGGAAGAATCTTTACCAACATTACTTGCTTTAGACATTTATGTCCTACGTTTTTTAGTTTGGCTTTCTGTGATGTATAATTATGCAGAGAAAAGTACTCCCTCCGAAGGAGATTGAGGATTAAAACTTTCCAGTTTGGAGCAGCTCGTAGTATTAACGAGATATACGACAGTGTTGATCCTGAAGTTGTTCTTTCAATACTTGTTCACAAGGTAGATTGGTACCTGAATTATGTTTTGTTATCATCATTACCTGAACCCTCTTTAATATTAATTATTAACATAGTTGAGGTGTGGGTGGAGAAGGAAGGTTTATGTTGTACACTGTGTGCATATACGCAAGATGCAAAGCATCACCAAAGTGCCTAATTAAAACTTTTATCGAAACTTTAAATACAGTCATATATGCACACATTTAGTGGGTTAAGTGTGAATATATTCTTCGATCTGTAAAACAAGTCTTTTCATATGTGCACTAGATTATGTGATGAAATATTTATAAGTACAACAAAGATAGAAATACATATTCTAGATTTCTTTTCTACATAATCTTTATCTTGTATTTATGTATTTTAAATTGGATAATATTCCATATCACAGAAAGGTTTAATGGAAGCAAATTGTGACTTAATAATTAGTGGTGGGCAATTGATGACTTTGGCCATTATTAAATCCCACATAACTCTATAGCTTTAAACAATTTCCTCGGTTGGAAACTAAAACAAACGCTAGAAAATTTTTGATTGTTTGGCAAATTAATTTATTTGCTGACATCTATTGATGCAATTTGCTCCGCAAATTTTATGTGCTGAAAATTAATACCACACAAACTCCATAGCTGTAAACAATTTCCTCGGTTGAAAACACTAAAACAAAAGCTAGACAACTCTTGATTGTTTGGCAAATGAATTTATTTGCTGAGTTCTGTTGATGCAATTTTCTCTGCAAATTTTATTTGCTGAAAACTTGTCTGATGTTACTGAAATTTATTTGCTCTAAACTTGAGTATTGAAATCATTTGCTGGAACACGTGCATTTGTCTTTATATCTGTGAAGGAAATTCACAACGTTCTTTGCTCTTTAGCATTGTTGTGTTTCAATGCAATCTTGAAATTATCATTTATCTAGTAATGCCTCCAGAATCACATGCTGTCTCTTAATTTGTGGTCCTCTACAGACTCAGGATATTTTGGCATGTTAGGAAAATTCTGGTAACCTATCTCATTTCTATTATTAAATGCCATAAGTTTGTTAATTTGGCACAATTTTCCACAGGTGATTTTGGCCTCTTCGGAGAAAGGAGTTCGAGAAGCTAGGATGTTACTACACGATTGGCTTGTAATTCTTACAGCTCAGTATAATGATGCTTGCAAAATTGCCCAATGCGAAAGTGGGAGTTTGACAACTGCTAAAATCGACATCGCCTTCTCCCAATGCCCTCAGCTGCAACCTTTACCTCGATTAGTCTTTGCTTTGCTGCGAAATGCTCTCCTCCGCTTTCATGAGGAAGGTGTTCATCCAGACTACAGAATATATCTTCAATGTCTATTCAGGTATACACTATGTTGAGTTTGTCAGATGCAGTTGGATACTATAGTTAATACAATTTCACTTTTCATGTCAGATTTCTTGTTTAGATAAAGATGTTAAGATCTACCTCATCACGTTCTCATGCTTTTGATTCAAGTTTCCTTTGGAAGGAACTATGGAAGTTTTGAATACAACAGCTCTCTGTCAACTAGGCAAGAAGCGAAGAATTCCATTTGAGAAATTAGACACAAATGAGAACGTCGGGCTTGAATGGGGGATTTTGATTATGCTGGAAGCTTTTTTAATATTTCGTAGGGCAGACCTTTCAGAATAGAAAAATGAAAAATAATAGTAAAATGATACTGTTATCTCATCTAGAAATGAATAACTATTAAGACAGTGGCAATTACATATATTCGAAGATGTCCCTTCGTGCATTTGTTTAGAACCTGCAAGATAGATTCCTCCATTGGTTCATTAGTAAATGATGGTTATGCTTGATTGTATTTGCAGAATAGTTTCTACTATATTTTCTTTCTGGGGTTCTCTTTTATCGTTAGTATCGCTTTGACTTAGTTGAAAATAATTATCGCGTATTCTTTAATGTTTGATCTGTACAACTTTTACTCAAACGCATTCTCACACTATATACCATATTAGTTGAATTTATTTTTTATTTTTTTGAAGTTTTATCCGGAATTTTAGAACTTGATATCCTCATTCTTGATGCAGTGCTCTGGAACCATCTTCACTTAACCGGGCTATATATCCATTGTTGACCTCATATTCCAGTCCGGATAAACAAGCATTTCCTCGCCATTCATTGAGTCGTGCTGCGTTAATGACAAGTGGTAGCCCGATATTTTTCCTGGATGTGTTTACAAGTCTCATTGTGTTTTATTCGTCCACGGCCGACCCTGCACTTCCCTTTCCTCCACCGCAAAACTGTAAGCTATCTTCCCTCATTTTTGCTGCTTTCCACAGAACAGTGGTATTTTAGAAATGTTTGGCTAAGCTTTAAAAGAAGTTTTGTTTCTTTTAAGTGAAACATGTTACTTATTTTGAAATGCAATTAGTAAATTATTTTCAACTCTTACGAATTAAAAATATTATTTTATTTTGAAAAACTTAATTATTTACCTCAGTATATTTATTTGTAAGCGAACTTTTTAAGCTTAGGAAAACATGCTCTAGGAGTGATTTTTTCATGCTTACTAGTGGTTTCTCGCTTTCTTCCAAACCCAGGTTTATTGAGAAATACCATTAACAAACTGAAGCAAGAGCGAAGTATCACTCCTCAACTCAAATTTATTAGGGGAGGGCAGGATGATGCGACAGCCTTTGAGAACTATCTTATAGAGGAACAGTACGTTGGGGGAAGTGGTTTCCCAAGTGTCTTGGGATTCGTTTCCTTCCTTGAGGAGATTAGTCAGGGTGTAGTGGAGTACATGAAATAAAAAAAGAAAAGAAAGGAAGAAAAAAAGTGACCCTTTCCTATGATGAAAAAGAATCTTTCATCCAGAGTTGTTCGTTTTGATGGGAAGATCCGGCCAATTGTTGATAAACAGATTGTTTTGTATTACTTCCATGAAACTTTGTGGGCAAAATCACATACTTGGATACTTAAAAATCGGAGTCAGTTTTTGGCATGAAGGCTATAAGAGGTCGATGTATACTAAATACTTCAAAATTTCATTCCTAGTCTTAGACATAAAATACCTGTTTTAATGTATCTCAAGCATAGATAAGATTAGATTGTGCGGAAAAGAGTGTACAAATTCGAGTTCTCTTTTTTCATAAATATTGTACATCTGTATCATTTGATAGTTCAGTTGGGTATTATTATTTTCAACAGGTGATTATGTCGTAAAATTAGTTTTGAGATTTTTTGATTATCGACCTCGAATTCAATGCTTGGAGGTCATGCCTTGAAATCCTTCCATCTTTATTTGTATCCCTTTTATTCAGAAAGTGCTAATAGTTCTGCCTGAGTATACCTTGAATCATTTGGTGAATACCGCATCCTATCGCAAAGCTAGTAAGTAGCCTTTTGTTTCTACAGCTTCAAGCCGGGCATGGCTGAACCATCTACAATGGGGTGACCATTAGCTTAGATTGTTTCTTTTGTAGAAAGTCGGCCAATGAGAAAATGTGTTTGGCCTGGTCAGAAAGGAGATGGGCTAAAAGGCGAAAAAGAGTTCACAACAGGAGTGATCTCACGCCACGACGGGCAGATGAGGTAAGTACTAAAACAAGTTAGCTTGTTGCACTGACTTCTTTTACTTGATTCTTTTCTGAAGGTCAAGTCTAGTAGCCTTCCACTGACTCAACAGGTGGAGAGAAGTGCGAAACCAGAGTCGGACATAACTTGGACAATGGCGACAGGTACTTCAACCGCTAAATTCATTCTTAGTGTTGTTGATTTTTTAAAGCTATATGAAAGCTTCAAATATTTGATAACAAGTTTGTCCGACTGGTTGGGGGGAATGGAAAGGTGATTTGATCTCAAAAGTCTAAGAACTTCCTAATCGAATATTATACTAGGTATATAAGAATCGGCCCGTGAAGTTTCAATGAATTTAAAAGAAATTGTATTGAAAAGTATTTGATATTGAACTTGATACGCATTGATTTTGATAGTTGGGAACTCAAATCATAATAGCAAACTTATGATTTTTTGTGCTATCGAGAATTGTCGTGTCTTATCTAATATACTAAAACATGAGATAATGTAGTAGCCACAATCGCTTAGGATTGACATAAGAGTGATAGGATTGTGCACAATTAGAATAAGGCCTAGAGTGAAAGCCCAAGAACAAAAATCGTGAAGGCTAGGTCCAAAATGAACAATATCATGCCAATTGGACTGAGATGTTATCAGAGCCTAGGCCCAATCAAAAGTGCAGCCAACGAGTACGTTGGGCCTTATGAGGTTGGGTAATTGTAGTTATTACCTGTGATCGATTTATAAGTGAAGGGACGACTTCCTATATATACGAGACCTTTAAGGTTAAAGCTCTTGAACGAAAATCGTATCGACAAATCAAGAGCTCATAAGAGGGGCAGGAAATGGCAACGTGTGTGTGCACAATGTTGGAACTAGAAAAATGAGTCTTTCGTCGACGAACCCTTGTTCCCATTAAACGTGAACTAGGTTTTTTTTTTTTTTTTTCCAATTAATTAAGAAAAGACTCCTCATTAACTTTTCATATGTTCGGTTTGATACATCAAAACTGGATTTTATATCATAGATGTAACTTACAAGACACTACTGAGCTCTTGTTTGTGCTCTGTTTTTTCAAATATACATTTTTAAAAAAAAACTCATTTTGAATCACAAATTCTTCCATAAAAATTTTACACGTAAATTTAAATTTTCTTATTTTTCAGCTACATATTTTTCGAAAAAGCACTATTTTAAAATACATTTTTTTTCAAAAAATTCATTTTAATGTAGGGCAAATAAACCTTTAGCTCAAGCTTACATGTCAAGTAATCACCAGTATTCAATATGTTTAGTATTTACAGATTGTAGAAGAAACGTTAGTGTTAAAAAAGAAAAATAAGGTGGTTGTCGATTCTCCTATAGAGCAGCCGAAATTACCTAAGGTCACAAACAGAAATATTAAGTCCCGTATAAATGTTTAAAAACGTCAGTCTAATTGGTCACAACTTCTCAAAACCAAGAGTACTTGGAACAAATTCACGAAAAGGAACATGCCTTTACAATTACTTGGAAACAAAGTCGTGACTACTTAAAATAAGGTCACAAACGCAAATAATAAGAGGCAAGGTGCATCAGTTATAAAACTAATACGTTGCAACTTCTCAAATTCAAGACTTTAAAACAAATTCACGTCTTGAAACAAGTTCACAAAAAGGGAACATAATGCCGTTAAATCCACTAATGGCTATCTAACTTTATACTTGTGTCATCATGATCATCAAATTTGATTTTGATTCACCATAGTTATTTAAATTTATACTTAATGTCATCATGACTACTCAATTTGATTTTATTTCACCATAATTACCCAATTTCTTTTCACAAAAATTTTAAAAGAGGTAAAACGATAATTTTGTATTATATATAAAAAATA
>CAIGRB010045888.1:38218-84973 GCA_903798255.1 Fraxinus quadrangulata
TTTTTTTTTTTTTTTTTCACAATCTGATAATTGTAGAGCATATAGGGCAATCTTAAAGTAGTACAGTACTTGTGATTGTTCCTTTGACGTCCCTCTGCGTGTGTTAGTGTCTGTTTTGAATTTCATCTCTGGATCCCAAAATTTCCCAGTTTTTTATTTATTAGGTTTAATTTTGGGTCATGTTGGTTTTTCCTGGGTTCATATGTATTTTCGCCATTGAATGATAAGAGGGGGTTTTATTTATTATTATTTTTTATTTTTTGTAAATGTTTTACAATTGATGCAATATTCGTAGCTTAGTCTGGAAATATTATAATTAATCTATTTGTTTTGGAGATCAAATAAATATAGTATTATTGTATTATATATCTATATAAGCACACAAACATGCTCCATAGCTTGCTAAACATGAAGAATGACCCAATTTCTACTTATTTTGAAAAATCTATATATTCACATTATATATCGTTCATTTTCATCTACGTTATTGGTGAAGATGCATTGAAGGAAGATATATGTTCACATTATAGTCTTGACAAAAAAAATTATTTACACATTGACATGTAATGTACATGGACACACATTCGCTCAAAAAAGTTTCAATTTTACCTCCTGGTTTTTTTGAGAGCATAGTTTAATATGCCATGCTGAATACTTAGTGACAGAGTTTATCGTGTTGACTATCAAAAATAATTTATTTGACTTTTTATAAAACTGTGGCCTTTAGCTAATTGACTAGTTAGGATGCTCCTGTGATGCGTATGTAAAGAAATCTATCACATTGAATACTTAGTGACAGAATTTATCATTTTGACCCATCCAAAAATAATTTATCTTGTTGACAGGAAATCTGGTGTTACGATGGCGACTAGGACTGCTATGAGATATGTATCTCGCAGGCTCTCAAGCAGTGGCCGAGTACTGAGTGAGGAGGAAAAAGCTGCAGAAAATGTCTACATCAAGGTAGAGCTGAATTTTGACACAAGACTAGTTATTTTCATTCAACTGAGCTGCGGCAATCGCTGCATGTTTGGTTGCATTTGCAATCATCTTATTCATGATGATTAACCCTCCCCCTTCCCCCTGAAAAAGAAAAACCTCTCTCTGTGTGCCCAAAGCATGAATTAACACATCATTTGTGACGGTTTTCTAATTTTTGCAAATCTATGGGTAGATATCAATATTGAATTCTTGAGTCAGTCATATAAATTTTCCTTTGATGCTACATATGGAATTGGACAAATGTGTATTCTGATTAAGTAATACAGACATTTTCATTAATTTCTATATTGCTTGAGATAATAATTGTCTAGTATTAGGCACACATTTTATAAAGTTTAATTTGCTTTAATTGAATTGAATTTATTTTTTATATTTAAGGAACATGTGATACTGTTCATATTGAACCAAATTGTTTGCATATCTTTATGCACATATAATATATTTACTGGCCAGGTCTTCCCCAAAAAGAAATTTACTTTTCTGTTTTACTATCTAACATCCTATAAAGTTATTTCCTCCAATTATCTTCGTCCTTGAGTCATATGATGCATTCTGAGTGTATAAGTGATAATCAGGAATGGCCTTTGATTTACTTGATGAGACCAATAGTATGGCTTCTTTATTCTGTAAAAGTTTAAATGTATAAAATGATAAGCAATTATCTGCAAGAGAGCTAAGTACTACTTTTTCTTATTAATTCATCCCGAGCTGTGTTTTAAGGGCGAAGGCACATGCGAGGCATTTAATCAATAGGGCATATGCTCTACAACCACAAGTTTTTGATTTCGACTATTTTTACAAATCATAAAATGTATTTTAAAGTTAAATAACATACCGAAATTTGCATAAACATGGTAAAATTGCTGGAAAAATATGAAAAATTATTAGGGGAACTAGTGTGGCAATGATACATAATGTTCATAGACATTTAAATCAATCCATACTATAAGCATGCCATAACAAAGAGTAGTTTGACTAAGTCGCGAAGTATAGATATAGTTCTTCCAAGTTAAGTTATCTTGTCCCCCCATTATGTCTAATTGAGGTCTTCCATCTTTAACATCTAGGATTGAATTATTATTATGTTTTACCACAATATTCGTTTCTCTTCATTTGGCATCCCAGTTTACCAGTTTCGTAACCTTGCTCGAGCTTCAAATCTGGGAGTATTTCAGGTTTTCAAAAATTATTTTATCTAATTAAAAGGACTAGAGCTCTGTGCCTTTTGGCACAGCAAAAATAACTGCATATTTGTGTGTTTACCATATTTAGCTCTTTTTTCTTAGGTTGTAAATGATTTACCTGTTGAATGGGGTTCTGTTTTTCGATTTCAATGGCGTTCAATTTTGTATTTTTGCTTAAGGTGGTGCATACTCTTACTTTTGCATTCAGGAACGTGAAGTCTTATAACTCCTGATTCATATCTGTTTAGAATTTTCTGACTGCTGAAACTTTTGCATTCTTTGTAGAAAAAGGAGCAAGAGAAGTTGGAGAAACTCGCTCGTGAGGTATGCCTATGCTATATACTTGTTTAGATTATCTATGCTGCTTAATCCTGAGGTTTTTTGTAAACAAACTGTACGGAGTAGATTTGACTTAGACGATCATTTTATTTTATAAGTTTTGGTGGAAGCTGATAAACACCCAAGTATTCAAAACTAATGGGAGTCAATTAGATAAGAACCTTTTGACTAGGCCTTTCATGATGAAGTACAAATAAATGTTTGGCTAAGCTTAAAAGAAAAAGTAAAAGTAACTTTTTATTTCCAACCATGTTTGGGTAACTGACATTAAGTTAGAAAAGTTAGCTTGGAAATAAGTCTTATCTTATTGCCAAAATAAGTTAGCCTAGAGTTCATTGTGCTCATCAGCACAATATGGCTTCGGAGGTACACTAAAAGACAGATAACAATCAAAAAACTATTTATTTAGTTTAAAAATTTACTTATAAGTTAACTTTTTAAGCCTAGCCAAACACATTGCTTTTGTGATGACTAGAACTTTCTAAATCCTTATTTGTTCAACTTATTGGAAGCAAATGGTTAGATCCTTTATCAATGTGTGTATACTTTGAATTCCAGGTTTCTCCAACAATTAGTAGATTTGAAGCTTTCTACTATCAGTTCTTGTATTTCATTTTTCTTGGATTGTAACATTTAAGCTTCAACATGAGATTTACGGTTGTGATCATCCACAGGGCCCAAAACCAGAAAAAACACCTGCAACAGGCTCAGGAGGCTCAGGATCAATATCCGATGCCAAACCAAGTGGCCAGACCTCTTCAATGCCCAAAGCATCGACCAACAACTATAGAAACTATGCTGTTGTAGCAGGTATTGCAACTGCTTTTGCTGCTTTTGGATGGTATTATGGGTCGAAGAAGAAGGAATCTGATCAAGTGCAAGAATGACTCAATTTCTCGAAATAAAATATGAAGCAACGCCATATTTCTGTTGCATTTTGTTTTATGGCACGATCCTCCCTCTGTATGAGCTCGATATAAATTAGATTATGCATCTGATGACATCTGAGGAGTCGTCCATGATGTCTATATTACTTTGATTTCTACAATATAATCAGTTATCTTCGATATACATCTCTTTGTTAGAATATATATCTTTAAGTGTGTGTTTGATTGATCTCATTTTCATGAAAAATGTCATTTTTTTACCCAAGTTTCTACTTTCATTTTCATGAAAAATGTCATATTTCTATCCAAGTTTCTACTTTTGAATGCTGATTGATATTTTTTTCATGGTAAATATTTTCAAAAGTTGGTGGTCATGTGACAATGTTTTCTTCAAAAACAAGGAAAACATTTTCTTTATAGGGGACATGTTTATATTTTTTAGGTTGAAAAAAAAGCTCTCATTTGACCCTCATTATTCCCCATTAAATTATAATTTATTTTTTTCCATCTTCTTATCAATCATACATTTTCCAAAATGTTACACATAAATCCAATTTTTTTTTTTTTTAACTATACATTTTTCAAAAAATAATTATTTCTTTCATTATAAAGTGGAATAATGGGGGTTAAACGGGCGTTAAGTTAATTGAATATTGATAATTTTCATGTAAATAAGTTTCAGAAAATTTAATTCCCTAGAAATTATTTTCTTACCGTACAAGTTTTATGCTTGTCATCACACACACCCTAAATGTTTAATAAATATAAATTCCACCTAAAATTGTGTTTATTAAATTTAATACATAGTTTAATAATATTCTCTTCCCCCTTTTCAGCCTCACACAACCAACAACAACAATAATAATTAAGTCAAACAGAGTCCTAATTGGTCATTAAATTTTTAATCAAGTCAAGTTAAATTTTCTTAATCATTTTCAAAGGTCATCCCAATATATTTATAATTAGTTTGACTTGACATTTGTAGGTTCATGCACCAATTCAACTAAGCCATGTTTCATAGATCAAATTTTTCATATAAGATGAAAATTATTCCACAATCTTTTACTCTTCAGCCTGTTTGATAGAAAATATTTTCTTGACAATTGTTTTTGTCATTTTCAATTACGTGACCCATTATTCCTAAAAAATGAGAAATTGAAATTTCTATGAGTGAACTGATTTTTTGTTTTCTTTACAATTAAAATAAATTCATACTTTCCCTTTCTCTTTCTTCTCACACCAAACCCCATCATTTCCCTTTCTCTTTCTTCTCACGCCACTCTCGTATTCTCATTTCTCACCCTCTCCGCCCCATTTCTAGAATAATCGCAAAATCGACCAAAAAAACTCCACATAATACAATTTTCATGGAAAATAAAGCCAATCAAACACTAAAAGATGAAAAATTATATCAGTCAAATACAATTAATTGATAATTCCTAGTAAAACAAGTTATAGGCAATTTCTTTCCATTCAAATTTCATTCTTGCAATCAAACGGATCCTAAATTCAATTCTATACACCATGTTTGGCTAAGTTTAAAAGTAACTTAAAGTACTTTAATTATTTTTTATTTTTTAAAAAAAATTAATGTTTATTAGTTTTACCTCAACCTATTGAAATGTGGCAAGTTAATCTATATTTTGTTGGTTGTAGTTCCCAACTTTTTTTTTTTAGCACTCGATTCCCCAATAGATAAATTTACTCTTATCATGGATTAAAATCCCAAATATTTTTATTATAAAGATGATTTTACTCTTAATTAAACGAAAAAGAAAGTGGTAAAATCATTAATTGGGCTTCCAAATGTTATAAAAACGAAACGTTGGGGACTGAGTTTGTCGAAACATAGGTTGTTGATCTACTTGTTACATTTTTAATATAATGGTACCCTATCTGTATTTTTTTTTCCAGTTCTTATATCGACCAAAAAAATCGAATTTTTAGACCCTATTTGGTTTTGCTAAAATTAATAGTTTTAGAATATTTAGATAAAAATTGACGAAAATCATAATCGATAAAAGTTGTGGATCCCATTAAATATGTGATTAAATTAATGGTTAACTTTGACTTAAATTCTTATCGACTTTTTTAATTTATATTTACTTAAGCTTTTAGCCAAACTTAATCAATATTAATATTTAATTCTCCCTTTACGTGAGTGCACGTTGTTGTAATATGAACCTCCTATGTCGTGCTAACCATGCGCCAATTCATCTAAACAGTAAAGGGCACTTTCCAACTATATAAATAGAAGCAAACGAGGTTTCGAATTACAACACCACTAAAAACCAATCATTAATTTTCACAAAAACAAGAAAAGCTCGAGTTTTCCGGAAAAATGTCGAGAGCATCTGCAACTACATTAGCTTTAACTTGCATTTTTGCCGCCTTGACGGGGTTGTGCAACGGTGCGACTGATGGTGCATTACAGGTAGGTTTTTATCAAGGAAAATGTCGTTCGGCTAATGTGGAGGCGATTGTCGGTGGTGTTATTAGAGCACGGTTCTCAAGGGATCCTACCATTGTTGCTGCTCTCCTCCGCATGCAGTTTCATGACTGCTTTGTCAATGTAAGAATATTTAGCCCATGTTTGGCTCTATTTCTTAAAATTAATTTTCTCTTCAAACTCATTTTGTACCATACATTCCAAGATATTCACAACTTTTCAACTATACATTTCAAATTTTTTTATTAAAATCTACTAAAAATCTAATTTTCTGTTTTTTAAACCAAATAGAGGCCTAATGTAAGAGCATGTTTGAACTCCTTTTTTATTGAAAAATGTATTTTGGAATAATAGATTGACGAAGAATGTGTGGTTAGAAAATAAGAAAATTTTTTGAGTTTGCGTGTAATATTATTTTATTAAAAAATGTGTGGTTGAAAAGAAGAGAAAGAAAAATATATTTTTGAAATAACAGAATCAAATAAGCCCTAAATATTTGGAGTTTTTTTATATTTAAAGACAAATAAATAAATTATTTCTCTCTTCTTCTTTTTTTTCCTTTTTTTCTTTTTGCACGACAACCAGTTCATTAAAAACTTGAGCGGTTAAAAATTAGGATACTAAGTTGGATTCATTGATAAGCGGATGTAATGAAATCAAAATCATTTACAAGTACCTCGTGTTACATTTCTTATGTCCTCGACTCTTGTAACATGTTCTAGTCGAATCCAACACTGCCTTGTTTAACCATATCGACTACGAACAAAATGCAAATTAAGTATAAGATAATTGAAGTTGTTCATATGAATTGTAACCCTAATTACTTGGAAATTAATGATACAATTAGGGGTGCGATGCATCAATCCTACTGGATGGAAATAGTACAGAGAAAACTGCTGTCCCAAATCTTAGTGTTCGAGGCTATGAAATAATTGATGCTGCCAAAGCTGCTGTGGAAGCAATCTGCCCAGGAGTGGTTTCTTGTGCTGATATCATTGTTATGTCCACTAGAGATGCTGTTGCCCTGGTAAAAAAAAATTACTTATTTTGACGATAATTTGAAAAATAAGTTACTTATTTGTGTGCATGAACACACAGAGTGGAGGGGATCGATATAGTGTACAATCTGGAAGAAGAGATGGAACAGTATCTCTTGCTAAGAATGTGAATCTGCCAGCTCCTTCAATATCAGTATCAGATTCTATTAAAGCTTTTTCCCAGAAAGGACTTGATTCTACTGATATGGTTTATCTTCTTGGTACTTCACTTCTCCTTCACCTCTGAGCATAAATTTCTCATTTTAAAAAATGTACAAACTAAAATTGATAAATATATTTCTAGAAAGATTAACTAAAAAATTTCAACCTTTGATTCCAAATCTTTTGGATTTTAATATTTTGATAATATTAATTTAATTTTCTAAACTTAGTATAGTATAACATAACGAGTATATTTTGATAAAAGTTGATGAAACATATGGTTGAAAAATCATATATCCCATGAAATGTGTTATTAAAATTAATTGTTGATTTTGACTTAAAGTTTTTATCAAATTTTAATGTATATCGAGCAGGGGCTAAGTGCTTATTTAGAGAGCTTAAACTATAATTTAAGTAGGTCCCACAAAATATGAGTAGTAGTTGCGAAACGTGTGTTCAAGTAATTATAAATATAAACTATCCAAACGAGCACTAATTATGCAAAAATATAAATAGGGTATTGAATAATGTCTATTTCAAATGATACATTATCTCCCATAGCTTTCGACTCTCAATAATAGTGTCCGTACAACAGAGTGCTTCCATCGTAATTATTCTTTCCGATTAAGGCTAATGACCAAGAAATATAAATTGAGTTCTCAAAGGATAAAATTAAATTTTCGACATATCCTTCGTCGCAGGTGGCCACACGGTTGGAGTCGCTCATTGTTTGCTCTTTCAAGATCGTCTCTACAACTTCCAAAACACAGGAAAACCTGATCCAACCATGGATTCCACACTGCTAAACACACTAAAAATAAGATGCCCTCAGAATTCAACTGCTGATAACCCAGTTAATCTTGATCAAAACCCTTTGAGATCAATGACTGTAGACAATTCTTATTACAGACAAATCATTTTACACAGAGGAATTCTCCAAGTTGATCAAGAACTAGCCCTTGATCCATTAACCAACCCCACAGTTGCAACCATTGCTAAAGGGTTCGATTTTTCGACTCGATTTGGACAAGCCATGGTCAAGATGGGAACAGTTGAAGTGCTCACCGGTACACAAGGAGAGATCAGAAAATCATGCAGAGCCATTAACACACCCTTGACGAATTAGGGTTGATTTGAATCAATCTCGACAGAATATTTCAATTTTTATTTTTTTTAATTTCTTGTTGTTCTACCTTTTGAAATTTGTCGTTTAAATTCGATATTTATTTGTGTTGAGTTTGTATGAATTTCTCTCTTTTCTTTTCGTTTTTCGATATGAAAATTCCGCACGTGACGGTTTATTACACTAAAAAAATTGTCTTCATCAAAATTATGTAGTTGAATACCTATCTATCTTTTTGAATTGATTCAATATATATTCCATACTGAATAAATATTAAAATATAAATTAGTTCTGATTACCCTTCAAAACAAGATTTATCTTTTGAGATAGAATTGTAAGCCTAAACATGATATCAAAGTCCATTAAATGGTCAATTTGATACACAAATTCTAAGATTGAGGTTCTCGAATGAATCATTTTATGATAAATAATGTTATTCATAGTTAGCGATTACAATATTTATCTTATGTAACAGCCTTTTATTTGAGGTATTGACTTTTTATAATTCTGTTGCCTCAAATAATAAGTTAATGCCTCAAATAATAAGTTATCAATAGGAACGGATCCAACCATTTTTTATTATGGGGTCAAAACTTAAGGATGCTCTAGCCTCCAAGGGCTATAGGCTTCAATCATTGGCGCTCGAACGTTTTCTTACAGATTATATACTTAACATACTCCTAACACTAGACAACACAAAATCTCAATTATAACTCGACAATTACAACACAAACCCCAATGATGAAGTAGGGTGGGGTATCCTTTTTATATCTACCGATCATACTTTGTTTCCTTGCAGTACCAAGAACCAATTATCCTATCCATGTGAGAAAGATAGACTAATAATTACCGTAATCATTTGAATTGTTAAAATTAAAGAATTAAGCTAGTGTGTCATCCCCTTTGACATAGGGGATGACACTCTAGCAAAACCCAAAATTAAAATGAAGGGAAGATTCTTACGTTTCTTGTTTTGTTTCTGCATATGATAAGTTTGGTTTGATCGGATTTATTTCGGAAAGAATGAGTTTTTCAATAGTAAATTTTAAGAAAATATATGGTTAAAAAGTAAGAAAAACTTTAGATTCAAGTGAAGAATATTTTATTATGAGAATGCGCGTTTAAAAATGAGTATGAGAAAAAAGAATGAGAAAAGATGATTGTCAAACAATGACTTATTCACTAAGCAATTTGGTAACAACTAACATGAATCCTACCTATCCCTCGAGTTGCCGTTCTAAATCTGCTTCAAGATTTGAAGGTTAAGGACCATTCGAACATCAATTCCACAGTACGGGGACCATTTTCACCAATTTTTCTTTTTAATTTATTTTAAAGTTGCTATCTCACGTTTGGACAATAACAAAATTGTCAATCATGCTACATTTACATACATTTTTGTTCACACCGTATGGTGTGACAAAAAATAGACAGATTTTTTACGCATCACACGACACACAATATCAACGACAATATCAACGATAGTGTACATTTCTTAAATTTAATTAGCTGTACTCTATCAAACCTCATTGGATGGATTTTCTGGCGTGAGCCGCGTGATACCCAATAAAACTCTTCTGTCTTCGTTAAATCTTCGGGGAAGAAGATCCAGTTATCAATAATAATAAAACATAAACTAATCGAATGTATAATTTGTAATTTATGCAACCTCAATTTTTATTGTAACTATACATATACAATATCTTGATGGCGATACTGTATGGGGTGGTGGCGCGAGGGACGACGGTCCTGGCGGAGTTCAGCGCCGTGACGGGGAATGCCCCGGCGGTGTCTCGGAGGATACTGGAGAAGCTGTCAGAGACAGAGCAGGCGGAGTCGAGGCTTTGTTTCTCCCAGGATCGGTACATATTCCACATCCTTAGATCGGATGGACTCACCTTCCTCTGTATGGCAAATGATACCTTCGGAAGTAAGCACAAAAGAAGAAAAAGAGAGAAATTATAATCACCTTTTTTGCTAATGAAATTTACTATGTTTCTCGGAGTGTTTGTTGGATGTGGTTTAGGGTTTAGTGTATTAAGGTCTGTTCTTCTTGTTGTTGGTCATTTTTAGGTTTTCTTGTGATTACAAATAATTTGCTGCTAATAATTTAGCTTTTCACGATTGATCATGTTTCAAATTTTAAGGTAGAAAACAGGATAGCAATGGTGGAACTCTATTTTCTTGAGGGTTTATTTATATGTAAATTTTTTGAACTCGTATTAGCTTTGCGTCCATAACTTATAAACGGAAAGATCCAATAAACGGTTGCCACACAACTGTTGACTTCAATACAGATAAAGCAGAAGGCGTCATTGTGAGAATGTTTTCAGAAACAAGTGTTCTATGGAATGGGATAGCGTTTAGGAAACCAAGAGTCCTGGATTTGAAACCCAGACTGGTTTTTAGTCCGATTTGACAGTACACACATCTCTAGTAGCAGATGTTCATAGTGTAATCGTTTTTTCTTATTTTTCCTTTCCTACCATTTTGGCCATAATAATTCTCTTGCTACTTTTCCTATGTTTTTCTTATAAAGAATGTGGCCTTTAACACAACTTTTTAGTGAACTGCTCTCGGATTAATTGATAGCAAAATTTATTTAGCATAAATTGGTTTGTAGAAGACTGTCATAAACTCAATTAGCCCAGTTTTCGTAATCTTTTAATGAGGCATAATTTTTGGACTTTGCCACGATTTTCTGATCAATTGTTCAAGAGATAGAGAAATGGAAGCCAACATTTTGGGCGTTCAGACAAAAGAATGGGGTCAAGGACTCAAGGGAATTTATTGGACTTTCGATAGTCTATGCTCATTTTGTTATTAACTTCTTTTCTGGAATCATAGGTGAAAGTTATGACTACATTACTTACCAGTTACCATTGGTAAACCATACTTCTCTTCTTGCAATGGGATCATTTAGACAAGGAAGTGCTCAATCTTTTTCTTGTTTTGTGGCTTCTAGGATCTTATCACTTTCTCCAATCTTTTTATCCTGAAAACTATTCATGTCTGTTGGCCATATGAAGGCTTTGAGATGTTTAGCCTCTACTATAAATATGCTTTTGGCATTGCCTTGTGTGGGGATTTACATCTTATTGGATTTTTTCCTTCAACTTAGAAGTAAATTTTTTATTTTTATTCATATTATCTTTCTTATTTTCTCTTCCATAAATTACAACTAGTATTTTGACACTTTTTCTCCAGGGAGAATCCCGTTCTCATATTTGGAAGATATTCAGATGCGATTCATGAAAAACTATGGAAGAGTGGCTCCTTATGCTCCTGCCTACGCTATGAATGATGAATTCTCAAGGGTCTTGCATCAGCAAATGGAGTTTTTCTCCAGTAATCCTAGTGCAGACACACTCAACCGTGTCCGAGGAGAAGTTAGTGAGGTAAAATTAGTTGGTCACCTTACCCAACTCCCAAGAGAAAGAACATTAACAGGAGCAAAAAAGGAGAATTCACTTTATTAGGGATTTAAATGTTGATTTTACTTTATTTGTTTATATTCTACGTGCCATGTGTATGAAGCTGGTTATGTCATCAATTTTTTTGTAAATCTTAATTATATGATTCATTGGGAAGATCAAATGTATATTGTATTTAGTGATAAATAATACTGTATATTTCTTGGTTTTAGCTGCATTTGTGTGGGCTTTTTAGTTCTTGCAGTTTGCTTTTAGTTTTGTGTGGCCATCTTTGATTATCGAGTGTCTGTAGCTGGAGTGTTTTCTCAAAGGTTTTGCCATGTGTTAGAGGTTGACCCTTTTTATTTATCTGATATTATCTTTGTCCTCAATTTAATATACCGAATAATCACTTTGTCCTTGTTTTAATATGCCCTTATTCTTTTGTACTGTGTAAGCATACATTTACCTAGAGTGCGTTTGATTGCAAATATGGAATTTGCATAGAAAGAAAATAAATTCTAAGCAATTCAATAATTGCCTAGAAATTATTTGTATGGAAATTATTAATTAAATGCGTTTGATTGCTTTCTCTTTTGTTTTGGGCTCAACAAGAATCCTCAGCTCCTTTGCTACAAATGATATGCATATTATATGTTGTAAGCAGGAATCGTGTTCCAGCGTAGTAGCTGTTTCTAATATGTGTGTTTTATTTTTGTATAACATTTTGTGCAAACTTTTATAAAAAAGTCATATTTCTAAAATTATTATAAAATGTTAGAATATAATTGCTAATTAGCTCCTGTCTTTCGAGTAATGTTAGAATTCAGGGAGCCTTAGCTGCTCTATCCTTGTGTGATATTCCTAACACCTGGAACATGGTCTTAAGGTACGCACAATAATGGTGGATAACATTGACAAAATATTGGAAAGAGGTGACCGGATTGAGCTTCTTGTTGACAAAACAGCAACCATGCAAGATAGTGCATTTCACTTCAAGAAACAGTCAAAGCGTCTTCATCGAGCTCTGTGGATGAAAAATGCCAAACTCTTGTAAGTATTTTAATAGCCATCTATTTGAGTTGAACTTTATATAAGAGCTCAATACTGGTCTATAAAGACTATAAAGTTTGTGAGAGCAAAAAAGCAAATGGCAGAGCTATATAGCACTATCTATGCATTATGAAGGTGTGTGTAGCTTCAAACAGGTCTCTGTAATCTTGTGCTTTGGAGAATTTACTTTTGCGAACTTTATCGCCCAAGCTGTAAGGGTTTACATTTCATATTCTATTTTATTCCATTGAACTAATTTCTTGCACATTTCAGATTACCTAATCGAACATTGAATGATGAATAGAAAGTTTGAGACAATCTGTATGATTGAGATGAGAATATTTAATTGTTTTTTGCGAAAGCTGGATATGTAAACTTTAGAGCATTCATTAATAGTTAGCTGGGAAAAATAGTAGAATTGTCTACTTGTTTGGCATCAGTCACCCCCATCAGGATTTACTATTACTTGATTGCATAAACAGCTGAGATTTGGGTTGATGTTGAAAAGGATAGCAATAGATGAAAATTATCAGATATTCATGGATGGGATTGTTGAATGTAGTAACTCTCATATCCCTGCTTTCAATATATAATATATGCACATGTCATAGTACTTGACTTTTTTTATTGCATCCGTCCTTCAGCACTTTGAGAAGTAATTGTATACATGAACATTTGACTTATTAGCATTTAAATCTGAAATATTATATACATGTGAATTTACATGTGAAATTATTAAAAAAAAAAAAAAAATCATTATATATACGTGTTCCATTTAAATCTGAAATATTAAGTTTCTCTTTACGAATGCAGTTTCGAAAGTTCTCTCTGTAGGTTTCGCATATCATTCTAATGCATTAACTGCAATAATATGTTAGCACAAAATTTAAAGCTCTCTTTGATACCATAAAGAATTCTTCTTGTACCTTCTCTCTTACCATACATCTTGTGTCTTAGATACTTTTCAGTTAAAGAACGAAGAATTTGCCTATAGTCCCTGTCATTCTATTTGTCATGAAGAGATCACTTAACAACATTGGTAGGCTTAACGATGAGTACACTAGTCCAGTAAGAGCACACAGTACTGGGCAGAGCTCAAAAGTACAATGTATAATGTCCAAAACTGTACAAGTCTCCCCCCTTAAGAACATGACTCCTTTCAATTGCTTGAATGTCTTCACTTTATAGCCTTAATTTTCCTTGTACTTATCGAATGTTGAAATCTTTGACAGAGCCCTGTTGACATGCTTGATCG
Source organism: Fraxinus quadrangulata (assembly GCA_903798255.1). Taxonomy (NCBI): domain Eukaryota; kingdom Viridiplantae; phylum Streptophyta; class Magnoliopsida; order Lamiales; family Oleaceae; genus Fraxinus; species Fraxinus quadrangulata. The sequence continues at coordinate 52,123 of CAIGRB010045888.1, forward strand.
TCGTACTACTGTACATTATAATTGCGGCTGCTTGTGGGGGCATCACTCTACCGTCCTGCAGATCAAAATAATCTGTATCTCAAGTTACGCAGATGAATCCTCGGTTGCTTCTTGTTTATTTTAAATGATTCGGTTGGTTCGAATATCGCCTGTGCAAATGATAAAGCATGATAACATCGACTGTATTATAGTTGCTGGTTCCTTCTTCATTCTGTATATTGTAAATACTGGAGAGCTTGTGGCAGTCTCTTTCTTGTTGGAATTCAGAGAGAATTTTGACACTGGTATGTAATTCTAAGAATATACTGAAAGGAAGGAATTAGTGGTAAAGCTAAGTTGTTCATGGACATAGTTTTGAGCAGTGTTCATTCGTCTTAGCATGTTTATAAACGGTTTTAATTTTAAATAGATAGAAATGAGTGGTAGATAGGTGGGCGATACTTGTGGGTTCTACTATAAAAAGTGACTTGGCTAGTTATAAAGAGTTGAGAATGAGATTGATTCAAATAGCACTCAAGCACGGTAAGTAGTTAAGAATTCGTTATTGCACAAGTATTATAGATCAGGATGTCACATTCAATTATCTTTATAAATATTTTTGTTATAATAGAAATGCAAAAAATTAAAAGGTTACAAATAGCCAAAAACAAGTCAATAATAAGTGAATCACCCCAAAATTTTATATTTTTTGCTATTGTTTTGACTTTTTTACATTGGTCAACCTTTGACATTTTGATTTTCAATCTAATTTCCGAAACTGGTAAAAATAAGTAACTTTAAGTCAGGTAGAAATAAGTAACTTACAAGTAAAAAAAGGTTAATTAACATAAAACGTCGATAAATTTCAATATTTTTGTTCAAAATGTTCTTATTTTTCACTTGTTGACATTTTTACCCTCATTTTCATTTTTCATTGCGGAACCTTTCCTTCCATCCACCCATCGTAGTTGCTCCATGAACTCAACACAATAAGCAAATTTTCCTTTCAAAAATCAATGGTAATATAGTCTTAGCTTTGAGACAAACCCACAAAAACACTTATTTTTATAGTGATACTCAAATAATATATTAAAGAGATTCCAGCCTCAAACTCCATTTCATCAGATTCCAACTTCAATTCAGATTCACTTCTCCTCTTTTGCTTTCAAGGCCTGAAGGTATGCGTTATGCGTCTCTTACACATCCTTNCATTTCATCAGATTCCAACTTCAAATTCAGATTCACTTCTCCTCTTTTGCTTTCAAGGCCTGAAGGTATGCGTTATGCGTCTCTTACACAACCTTTTTTTATAGAAGCAATTAGGACTTGGTGACTTCTTTTGAGGCTATATTTATTATAATATTAAATTCTGTCTTTCTTCATTTTTTTTCCAATATCACTTCCTGTTTTCTTAAATTGATTGAAATTGTGAAGTTGCGCCTAAAGTTAAGGCTTTATTTTAAATTGCAAAACAACTTTTTTTAGGTGGGTTTGTCTCAAAACTTTTCATTTCTTTTTAATTTTGAACTGCGATACTAATTTTTTCATGTTCTATATGTTATATATTTGAAATGACCAACTAAGACAAGTTTTCAAATGAATTCAATTTAATAACCTTCATTAGATTCCCCTGCCCAAAATTTGAAATTTTTTGTGTGTTGTGACATTGTGTTTAACTCTCACTTGAAGGTTTTACTTCCAAAGTAACAAGTCCCAATAAACCAATTGAGTTATTGGAGATTAGCTAGCTAAAACTATATTATTCTTGGTTTTTAAAAGAAAGTTTGATTTTTGTGTTGAGTTAATAGAGTAATTGGCGGTAGGTGGACGGAAAGAATTTTTCCGCAATCAAAAGTGAAAATAAGAATGAAAATGTCGAAAACAGCATGTTTTCTTTAAAACATTGGAAAGTTGGAACATTTTGTATTAATTAGCCTTAAAAAAAAAACTTTTTTAAAGCTTATGCATATTTTACCAGCGAAGAGAATTCCACTCACTTGCGGTTGTCTCAAGGCAGCACACCACCTCATACAAATCTCAACTTGTCCAACTATACATGCGTATACATACATAATTTCTTATATAGAATTTCGATTAATCCCAATTGAAAGTCACTTTTAGGTCTTTAGTTGAATTCCCAAAAGTGTACATATAAATTATTATTTTTATATATATATTGATGAAGCCCATAAGGCTGCCGGAGCCACCGGGGAGTCCGCCATCAATGGGTGGAGTTCCTGATATATTCGAGGGCGGGGTTTATGGCGTCATCCGGCGAGCCGTCATCATTGGTAATGGATTCCCGGCTTCCGAAAACCAGAGCATCGGCTTGGTACGCGCCCTAGGTCTGACGGAAAAGCAAACTCTTTATGTAAGTATTGAATCTGAATACCCTTTTTATGTCCTTTTTCTTGTGAGGATTGTTCAATATTCAGGGAAAAATTGGGGATTTTGAATTGAACTTATGATGTATTGTTTTTACGGGTTCTTTTAATGCTTTATATGTTGTGGAGTTTGATTATTAAGCAGTGGAGACTTGAGAAATATTGAATTGAATTTATGATGTAGTGGGTTTATGGATACGTTTATTTTGCTAATTCAGTTGGAGTGTTTTGGGGGATGATATTTATAGATTTTTCTGTTTAGGCTGCTGATATTAAGTTATGCAATTTCAAAATTATTGAGTCATTGGATATACTGTTTTTCTGCATGGATACGTCAATTAAGAAGAATTGAAATATGTTCTGCCTTTATTTTAGCAGCATTGCAACAACTGTCGAACACTAGGCCTTAGTCAGCATGAGTTGGAGCTGCTCCTCAGTGATCTCGAAGCTCTTATAGTTTTCCTAGAAGCTATATATGAAAATATTGATCCAGGAAAGTGCGTTCAATTATAGGAAAATAGAAGAAAATCAAAGAAAGTTGAAATACCTTCTTGTATGGTTGCCAAGGAAAAATTGTAGGATTTGTATGGTGTTGCTGTGCTGAAGAAGATTGACGATGAACTGTGCTCGTGTTTGAGAGAAGTGTAGTTGGTAAAAGATGGGGAAATATGTGAGGTCTCAAACCAATTATATTTTTCTTTGATTTTTTGCTTGAGGTTACATGACAAAAAACTAGGTGAAGAAGAAGCTATTCTTGTGGCAAGAGAAAATTTTCTCTTGGTGTAAGCATCCCGAGTTCTCTTAGAATCTTTTGTTGCTTACCATGTGCACTGGTTTCGCTTGTGCTCACACTGGTCTTGGGCAGAGTAGAATTGTTACAGAATTTTTTAAATTTATTTAAGAGATGTTTCTAGAAACAGTTATTAGAGTTTGGATGCATCAAACTCATATTATTTGACATGCACAAGTAGTTTTGTAATTGTCATTTTCTTTTAAAGGTCCACCCGATATCTCTTGTTTGCTAGCAATACTGATAGTTCCATCTTAAATTGTCCAATGTTGTGGACGAATACTTGTGATGTAATTGTCTCACTCTGATTAATGTCATGTTTGTTTATCTGGTCATACACAGCGGGTTACAAGACCAAGAGGAGGAATCAATGAATGGCTACACTGGCTTCCTGTTTCTGTCCACAAAAAGTTTTATTACATTATTAGCCAGATTTATAGTTATTCCCGAATTCTGATGGCTGGAAAGGGAAAGAAACTGGCGCCTTTGCCTATGGAGAATGGTCATTCTGCCGGCCTGTCATCTGTATTAGAAGCTGATGTAAAAAATATTGTAAGGATGGCTAAAGAAACTTCTGAGAAGTAAGTCTGCTCTTAATTCCATTACACACTGCTTAGTTTCTGGACAGAATTGTCTAGCAAGTCATCTCTTATGCAGATTTATCCTTTTCGCATCAGAAAAATATGAACATTATGATGTTACTACTTTCTGAACAATGAATGAACTATTGATGATGGTGGTTTGCCTCCTGCACATCTCGAGTACATGACATGGACATGTTTGCAATCAGACTCTTCTTAAATTTGCAAAAGTAATATATGGACCCAAGATTTAAATTATCAAAAATAAATGACTGACTCAAAGTAAAATTCTGTGCTTACAAGGGTATGATCTGCATCAGTCTTTAATGTTTTCCGAAATTTCTGAACATGAGAAAAACAGCTATCTCAAGTGTAGAATATTCCCTTCTATATTTTTGAAATATGAATGTCATTACTATGACTTTAAAGAATTAGAAAAGGAAATAGTTAACTTCTGATGATGGTGGTTCGCCTCATGTGCACGAGAGTGCATGAAAATGGTGCAAGTTAGCAATCAAATTCTTCCTGATTTTGCAAACATATTATATCAACCAAATATTTGAGTTATCAAGAGAAATATAGTTAAAGGTCTGCAACAAGAATATCCTCCTTTTTTATTTTTTATCAAAATTGTCTAGACGTGACAAAGAAGTTATCTCATGTTGCTGTTATAACCATTCAGGCTTCCAATATATCAAGATTTGTATTTATGAAACTGCTGTTTTTCCCCCTGAATATGGTTTGTAAAATATTTAAAAGGTGAAGCACTGTCACGTTGTCAACATCTGAAATATAAACAAAATGTGGATATATTACAGTATGAACATATTTAAGCAATTAAATCTAGAAAAAATGTTGATAGAAACTTCCAAAGATTCAAACATTTCAAAACTACACAGGGCAGAGCTATATGTATATTATATAAAACTATCAAGAATGCGAAAGACCTATTTCAGGCTATCTCTGGAAAACTTATTCCTTCCTTTTCGTTTTCAAGGTTTACTAGTCCTTGTCAACAAATGAAGTCAAAATATGTCTGGTAACCAAAAAGGATCTGAATGTGAATATATTTATGCTGGCAAAATAAATTTGTACTTCAGTTCTTAAATTAAGTGTGACATATTTACATGGATGTAAATTTTGTATATTTCATGTCTTACTCTCTGATGTATAACAATGAACTTTTCAACCTCTGTTCAGGGATGGTCCATTACTGGTGGTTGCATCTGGAAGAGATACTATTTCAATTGCAAGCTCTGTAAAAAGATTAGCATCTGAAAATGTGTTCATCGTACAGGTTTGTCACTCAACCCAATATATGCAAATCATGCAAATTATTTGATCCCATTACGCACTGGAAACATAAATCTGGATGTTAATGGAAGCAGTAAAATGATTGCAAGAGGAAGCTCTGGTGATGTACCATTAGTATTACACAACCTACTAGCACCTTATTTTACTTTTTTCTTTATAATTAAAAGGTCTTATGGGAGTGATGATTCAGATGGACGAAGTATTTCTGTCATTCTTGCTATCTTTCCAATCACATCCAACCATTTTGATGTGTTGCCATGACTTATGGACACAAGATACTTGTAGACATTATATACATTGGGCAAAACCTGATAAGAACATTTTTAATTAGTGGGCATGATTTCCGGGTCTCCTCTGTTTTAAATGGTTTCAACTTTCAAATTGGGTGATTCGTACTGGTTAAAGTATTCTGTGTCCTTAAAATATGTACTTCTTAACTATTTATAGCATTATATGCAAGGAAAGGACAGTTCATGCAGAAAGTAACTGCAGAAGTTTTGAAGACAAAGAAATACCACTCTGCAATCTATGGACGAGACCAAGATTTGCATTTTTAATGGCTTCTTGATTTTATTTCTGAACTCGTTTTTCTTTTGTATTAAAAGTTCGTTGTTTCAATCGATGTATCTTTATATTATATCATTGAGTGTCATGTGCTGTGTCTGGGCTTGACTTTTTGTAGGGGAAATTAATTTTTGACATATAACTCTTGTTTCTTTTTCAGATTCAGCATCCAAGGTCCCATTTGGATAGGTTTGATATGGTGATTGCAGCACAGCATGATTACTACCCTTTGACACCTCATGCACAGGAGCAGGTTCCTCGGTTTCTCCGGAGATATATAACACCTCGTGAACCTCCTGATGGACATGTCGTATGTATCCCATTTGATATATGTTCAAATCTAATCAAAACCGTGTGTCTGTGTCACTAAATTATTACTCTATATTGCTTCATATCCTCACTGTACATTCCTCAGGTCCTTACTGTAGGAGCTCTTCATCAAGTAGATTCTGCTGCCCTTCGTAGTGCAGCTAATGCATGGCATGATGAGTTTGCACCTTTACCAAAACCATTGCTTGTAGTCAACATAGGAGGGCCTACAAGTAACCATTCTTTCTCTATCCTGGTGTTGGGTTCTTATCATTTTTGTTTAGTGTTCTTCTGCACGTTTAGTGTAAAATTGCTCAACTCTTCACTGGCATATGTTTTCTGCTCTACTTTAAATTGTGCTGATATTGTAGTTGGATCATAAATATCTTGACTGGAAAATGGTAATGAGGCTTTTAATAAAGTAATAATGACTTCTCACTTAAGAGTGGAAATTTGTAATTTTGCACCTTGATTACATTTCTTTGATGTTTAGGATTATTGGAAAGATGTTACCCTTGCACTCTCATAATATCTGAAAAGCATCTGCAATCTTTCACAGTGTCCCCACCCGAACCACTTATTTTTTTTAATAGATTTTAAGGTGAAATTCTTTTGTTTATTTTGTTCCTGACATCTGACACAACATGGACTTCAGATAGTTGCATCTTCAATATGACATTATTCCAATTCCATTTGACTAATCAATAATGTGTTCTCTTTGATATTTTTTTGGCTGGATTCACCATCTGCCTCTGGGTTTGTGAGTAACCATCGGATATGGCTTTTGATTATCTGTATCCCTTCTTGAACAAACAGTAAGGATGTCAAAACCTTGCCATTTTATCATCAGTTCATGAAGTTCTGAAATCATTGTGCTTGTTCATGATGTGAAACTTCTACTCCTTTTTCAAATTATTTTTTAACTATTTCAGTTTCTAAGTTGTCTTTCCAATTGAGAAATAGCTGTACTTAGTATTGCATAATGTTATATTCCCATGACTTTGATAGGGTACTGCAGATATAGCACGGACCTCGCAAAGCAATTGACAAACTCACTCCACAATGTACTCGCAAGCTGTGGAAGTGTGAGGATATCTTTCTCAAGGAGGACACCTGAAAAGGTATGAGAATAAGCCTCCATATGGAAACCAAATTATAAATGGTTTATGAATCGAGTCAAAAGTCAAATATTAATTTCAACCATATATTCATAACTATCACTTATTTATTATACACACATTTCGTTGGGCCCACTTCTATTCCTCTTTATGATTTATAAATTTGCCAAATGGAAGCTAAGTTACAGTATTCGTCAATTTAATATGTTAATAACTATAATTTCACCAACCCTTTCATTTTCCAGTATAGTTCTGTTTTAATGTTTATTGGGCTTTTAATTGACAGGTCTCCAACATTATACTGAAAGAACTGGGAACTCATCCGAAAATATACATATGGGATGGTGAAGGTAACTTCAGTTAAAGTCCCTCAACGTGATAGATGGTATATGAATGAATTGGGAGAATGAACTAATGAGGATGTTGTGCTGTTGTTATCAGAACCTAATCCACACATGGGACATCTGGCTTGGGCAGATGCTTTTATAGTTACTGCAGATTCCGTTAGTATGTTGAGCGAAGTTTGCAGCACTGGGTAAGCTTTAGTACAAGACCTTAATAGCCATTGATGATTTTGGATTTATATTTAACAGGCCTGCCAAATATATGATCAACTCTTTGGTTATCACAGGAAACCTGTTTATGTTATTGGAGCTGAACGCTGTTCATGGAAGTTTGTGGAGTTCCATAAGAAGTTGAGGGAAAGAGGCATGGTTCGACCATTTACAGGTCTTGAGGATGTAAGTGATTAGTATAATCTTCCTGTAAAATATATTCTGGAGTAATTTCTTTTGATTATGAAATTTGAAGCAAACAACTTCTTCAAAATTAAGTTATCTTAAAAATATCTATTGTGCTATTAAAATTTTGAGAAAGGTTTTGATATATGTAATGGCTTACATTCATAAGTTGGCTTCCTTGATTTCCATATTCTTAGATTTGTGTTGACATCTGTTGCTTGTTCATACCTCCCATCCCCCGAAAAGAAAAACCCAAAAAATGAGGTTTCCTTCGTATTTGAGGTTCATGAATTGAAAAATATGGTTAATAGTAATTCCTGTGATCTTCCCTGGCTTTCGTTTAACTTGTAGGTATAATTCCCAAATCAAGTACATTAAACAAATTATATACTGGAGGGAACGTTGGTGTCTAAAATATCATCATAACAAGGCGGATCTAGTAAGAGATTTAGCATTATTCACGTTGTTTGATGTTTTTAATCAAAATTGTTGTAGTTTTATTTGATCCACCTCTTCATCAAGATGAATGGTTTTAGAAGGTGAACGCATGTTGATGTATTATGGCCTAATGGATAGCATTTAATTATCTGTGACTGAAGGGAGCAGTGGGAATTCGTGTTTTGGCTCTTGGGCATTAATCCACTTCAAGTACTGGATTTTATTCTATCCAATATTTATGTGATTTTCGTTTTTCTCTTGATTTCAGATGTCAGAAAGCTGGAGTTATCCCCCCTTGAACGACACTGCTGAGGCAGCAAGTCGAGTGCATAAAGCAATTGCTGAGCGAGGGTGGAGATTACGGCCATAGGGACCTGGTTTTTATACTGTTCTCATCAACTCATCCTTATAGTCCTAGTTTTATATACATATAGATGTTGCCGATTTTTGGCGTCCCCTGGGGTTTCTTTATGTGTAAAATAAACAGTGGCTTCATTAACGCGGCCTGTAAAGTATTAACAGCTGAGTGGTTTCTTGAGAAAAAAGTATATTTTTTGTGAGAGAATTTTGTTTGCGTGTTTTTCCTCAAATTGGTAGCACATACTTGCATTTCTTGACAGATAATGGAGTTGGCCGTCTGAAAACGTGAAAATGATGTATTCATGCTTGACTTTGCCATGATAGTAATTGATGAATATATTGTATTGTAAATTTTGAGAATAACAGATGACCTATGTGACGCGACTCCAACATAACTTGAACATTGTCTAGTTGTATGTATCTATTTACTTTATTGCCATATAAAGTGAAAAAGAATAGTATTTGAATCAGGGTATAGGATCTATGGGCTAATTACTTAGAAGTACATATTGTGCTACCGTCCTTCCTATCCGGTGGAAAAGGATCCCATGATCCTGAGGAACGATTCCCTTGTCTGAGAATTGCCATTCACGTGCTATTCCCCTCCACTAAAAAGAGCGATCGAAAATCTCAAGAACCTAACCAAAAATGAAGAAGTGAGCATGAACGATTTTGATGTATCTAGCTTTTTTAGGTACTTAAATATTGTCTAGTTGTACGGATATGGTATAGGTAGTCGTTTTAGGTACTTGAATATTGCTTGGTTTTTCTGGTTTATTTACATTTATTGCTTATGTGAACTTAGTAAATGAAGGAATATTACTACTATCGAGAGGAATTAATAATGCGAAATATGGACAAAAGTTCCATTTAAAAAGACCTATCAATTAAAGGTATAGACAAGTGTTATAGTATCACAGATAATACATAGTATTATTTGAAACATAAGTGGTTCATGATCAAAGTGAGATGTCTTCATGATGTTACTGTCAAATTTTACTATATCGGCGATAATTACAATTTTGTTTGTTTTCTCTATATTAAAAGAGATGACACCTAATATTTCATAGATAGGAGGAAAATGTTAAGTCGAACTGCATTAACTATTCAATTTTCTACACTTTTTCCTATTCATCTGTGTAAATAATCCAATATTGTTTCATAGTCAAGTATAAAGTGGAGCAAGTTAGCAACTCCTCCACTCCACCCTACAATACTTGAAAACTAATCTATCAACTCCATCTCTTCCTTGCCTATATGTTTCTTAGCCCAATCAGTTCTGTTCCATTACCAGCTTCAAGTAAAGTTCCAATGGATTCAACAAAGAGCACCGATGAAAGACCAATCAACATTGCAGAGTCCAACTCTGTGAAAGGAAAGGCTCCCGCAAGTCTGCAACTAAGCCCGTTTAGATAAAAATCAATTTTTTAGTAAATTTTGATAAAAGTTGATGAAATATGTCGTCGAAAAGTTTTGTATCCTCAAATTTGTGCTTATAATTAATTATTGACATTGACTTAAATTTTTATTCACATTTTAAGCTGAACTAGAAAAGGGGTTAAATGTGCAGGTTCTTTGTAGTCGCAAATGCTATTGCAAGTGGATACCTTGCTCTTTCCTTGCCTTTCTCCATTGTTTGTATTGTTTGTCCACATGCAGCAGGAGCAAGGCTTTTGCTCCTCATCTTTGACACCGTAAGTACATAGTATATTTGATATGTAGTCAAGCTTACCAAATATGTATATATGCTATATATTTTGAGTACTCTTTGAAATGAAACTCTGATTTTACAAGACCACGGTTGCAGCCTACAGCAGTAGGATTGGACAAAACTCTCGAATCGAATCAGACATAATCGAATTCGAACCAAGCGATTCTTCATAAGTTAAATACCCGAACGGGTATTTGAATCGTGAACCGACGAGTTTGGTTCGGTTCTCGGTTCTAGACACAGAATCGAATAAGAAACGAATTTAAATAATTTTTTATATTGAATTAATTCAATTATTTTAATTTTTTTCTAAACAAATTAGCAACTTAACTAATTTAGTGATTAATGATCTAACTCCCAAGTCAAATCCATGCCTAGCTAACACAGCCCTACCCAATTTCTAAATTCAATTTTTTGACCCAATTATTAATTTCATTCTTAGCCCAAGTTCTATGCCTTTTTTTTATCATTCTCTTTCCAATTTCACACTTTCATTCGGTAACCATTGAGTCACCGATCACAAATTATTTGATTAATTGAAAACCTACACCTACATGGCCAAATCTTATTGGACAACTTGTTTTAATATTAGTATTTAGTTTTTTGTATTTGTATACATTAGTAAATTAATCTTATTGAACAATTTGTTATTTTTATGTTTTTAAATTGGAATACTCTAATTTGTAAAAAATACGAATAAACATATCATTAATTGTATTTATATAGTGTTGTTGTCAATCTTAAAAAAATTAATTATGGTACGAAATCGAACATAATCGAACGAAATCCGAATGGTTCCATAATTATATTTGGACCCGATAATTCTATTTATTAAATACCTGAATCAGACTATATCCAACTCTATGCAGCAGCATCTTTTGCTGTACTTAGCTCATAATGGGAAATCCAAAACCAATTGGTTGGCAATTTGCCAACAATTCGGTGATTTTTGCCGGCAAGTTAGTGGTGCAGTGGTGGCTACTTTTATTGTATAAGTCGTTTTTATATTTCACGTACTACTTTTTGTTGTAGAACTTCGTAAGAACCAACAAAAAGATAAGTGTGCTCAATTGTGTTTGAAAGTAACTTTTTAAAGTACATCTCGACTTGTGTGTTATATGAATGTATGGTTTTTCATCTTGATTTCAAATTTATAATGAAGTTTTGTGCTTATTAGGGGTGGAAAAGAATTATTTAGACGTGTATAGTTGATCTCATGAAATTATTAGTTCTCTTCTTTTTATAAAGAAGTCATTACTTGTCCACGAAATAGTGTGTGTACGCATCTGCATCGCTAAAATCTATTGAGTGAGTGTACTCAATTACTAGTTCTTTATAATCTTGATTTAATTTTTACATACCAAACTATCTATGCCTTTCAAAGTGCCAATGATTTATTCTCCTCACTTTATAAGTCACGTGATTCACAAAAATAAATAAATAAATAAATATGTCATTCAATCCAAATACATTATTATCATTAAATGCATAAACTCGAATAATAACTAGAACATTCCGTCTTAATACCCCTAAAAGAGTTTGAAAGCTGATACTTGTGAGAAATAATAATATACGGGGAGCTTTTACGAAACGAAATTGGCTTTGCCTGATTAAGTACCAGTTGCCTATCTAGTAGGCCTACTTCGATTATGTGGGCATTGTCCTTATATCTTACTGACCTCTTCATAATTTATCCACGTATTTCTAGCTAGAACACGAGGCAAGAGTGCGTTGAAAAATGAATTGACCTATATCTTCCCCTTAAAATTTTATTGGACACTCAATTAGGCAATTCTCATTAAGAAACTTGACAAAATAGTCCCATAACTTCCAAAAGCATGTAACTCTAGGGGCTCATTTCGATAAAACATAAGATTTCTATATTTTAGAACATCAATCATTAATATTGTATCTAAGAGATTCTTTATGAAACATTTTAATTAAGAGAGTGATTTTGACTCTTTAAATTTGTAGAGCTAAACCTACTATCTATAATTATACATTCAAAATATTTCAATTTTCAATGCAGGAAAAAATATAATAATTTGAAGTGAAACTAGTAAAAATAAAAGATAAAGAAAAACAATAAATATTTTTTAAAATCAATGAAATTAAGTGCTAAATATAAAGAGCATGTTGGAGTACATTAAAACTTTTATTTAACTAAATTTATAGATACTCTTTAAATCGTAAAATATGTTTTTTAGAAAGAGAATCTTTTTGAGATGCACTAACACCCATATTTAATCCACATATTGCTGGTTAGAACACGAGACACGAGTGCGTTGAAAAATGAATTGATTTGTTTCTTTCCACTAAAACTTTCTCGTTAAGAAATTTGACAAAATAGTCTTTGAACTTCCAAAAAGAAGTACCTCATCACAAAGAGGTTGCAATAACCAGACCCGTTCCTTTTCTACAAAACTTAATTTTAATTTTTTGGAATCAATTATAATTACTACAAATAATTAAAAACAAATAACGCAAAAAAGAAAAAGTAATTAAAAAAAAAAAAAACTCACAGTCACATGGCCTGCTTTTATTTTTTCCTCCTTTAAAACTCGGCCTCCCATTTTTTTCCCTCAACAAAGCTACACACACTTCTACTTTCTCTCTCTGCGTATACATACACATTATATATATCCACTCTTCCATTTCTTCGTCTCCAAGTTCTTTCCGCTCTATAAAAACCCTAGACAGACCAAGACTCCCTGTTTTGCTACATCGTCAACTCGGGTTTTTTGCTCGACTCTGGTGAGCTACTTCACTCGTTATGGTGGGTCAACTCTAGGGTTTTCCTTTTCATTTCAATTAACCTGCCGTATATAGATATCAGTGTAAGGATCATATTTAAAACATGGGATATTCGTAATGGGGGTTTTTTTTTGGTTTAATTAATTAAATCTCTGATTTCCCATGAATCTCGAATCTTAAAGTCTGATTAATATTTCTCAATGCTTTTTTTTTAAATATCGATGCGTTCAATTCCAATCTTGGATTATTTTCTTACCTTTGGGTTTGTATTTTCTGTTGATGCGTGTGTGTGGTTTTCCAGGAATTATTTGGTGTTATAGAATATCATACTTACTCTTTTATTCAGTTTCCTTTTCCATATTTTTAGGATCATTTCTTGTTCAGCTTAGGTTGTTATATAGAAATTCAGCTTTTTCATCTTACATAGTTGATTCTTGAATTCTTCTTGTCGGTTTTTTGCGCTTCAAACTTTCTTGAATTTCAATTGTGTGTTTTTTGGTTTTATAGAGGTTAATATGCACTAAAATTTTCGTCTTTTTGATGATTTTGTTTATTTTTAATTGAAAATTTGAGCTATTGCAGGTGAAATTTTGTAATCAAGGGGCTCTAATTCTGGTAAATTTGAGTACTTTTTAACAAGAGGAATTTTATTGTTTAAGAGTAAAAGTTTAGGAGGTCAAGATCTCATGAGAATTGTTAGGGGAATGCAGAAATTGATTTGCGAGGATCAGAGCTTAGTGGGCTGGAAAAACAAATCATTCAGCCAAGGAATTGGTGTGACTACTCCCAAGGTCAGAACACGTGGTAAATTGAAACCTACAGTTTTGTACCTGTAATCTTGGACGAGAGAGAGATATAATAAAGGTAACTGCACGTTGGTATTGAGTTTGAAGGAAAGTGGGAAAAATGACTCGAATTTTAGTACAACGTGGTTCTAGTGGGTCGTCATCATCATCATCATCAAATCAAAACAGATCATCCTCTGTAGTGGCACCCAATACTTCATCTTCAGTAACTTCGCCACTGCCACAGGCTACAAGTAATGCACAGGTTGTTCCATCAATCAGAGATGATAATTTGGGGGAAGTTGAAGAACAGAATGTTGTGGATGAGTCAGTAGAGAATCCTGGTGTTTTAAATACCAAAAGCAAGGGAACAAGAAGTGAGGATCTTTCACCAGAAAGGTTTAACAATGATCAGAATGACAATGACGAAAAAGATGTGGGCAGTGAGAAGGTTCGTGGTGACGATATTGTGGGTGCTGGAGACTTGATAAAAGGGTTTGGTGGGTTATCAGTCGTGGAGGAGGAAAGTGATGCAACTGTTGGAAGCTCCTTCCAGATGGTTAATGTCAGTTCTTATCCGCCACCCCCACCTGTGCCACCTCCAAAACCTTCTTCAATGAACAAGAAGTCTTGGAGAGGTTCATCGGGTGGTTCAAATGCTGTACGGATTGGACCATCTAGGAGAGCTACAGGATGGCCTGGTGTATCAATTAGGCCATCACCGACAGGGTCTATGCCATCTTCTCCACGGTCTCATTGTGAAAATGAAGGTTATAACAGTGCTGATGAGCATGGCCCTTGCTATAGCTCCTCTTATGATGATGCTGTGAGTCTGATCTGGTTTCAACTACTAAATATTTTGTGCATACTATTTTTCAAATGTAGTTCTATATACCAATATGCGTATTTTAAGATTTCATTAAGAAGCTATTTGATTATTTCCTCATTTGTCTTCATAATGAATCAGTTAAACAGCTTCTGTAATCAATTAATATCTGTGTTTATATATTAAGCATGTTTCTGTTAACTACCTTGAGTGTTCATTTGTTTACATTTTCAAACCTATTAAGGATAGTGCTCAATTTTTTATGGAAAATGTCATTTTACATTGTTTCTCCAAAGCAAAAGGCCTTATGATAGGAATGAGGTTCGAGACTGCTGGTCTAATACAATATAAAAGAACTGTTCTATTTGTTGCAGGAGAGAGAGCGCCAGTTTGAGATCGATTTGAGACGAGTTAAAGGTTTGGAAGTGAGGAAAATGTTAGATGATGGGAACTGTCTCTTCCGTGCTGTTGCAGATCAAGTATATGGGGACTCTGAACAGTATGATTTGGTTAGGCAGATGTGCATTGACTACATGGTATGGCGATTTTTATGTAGTTATGCTTAAGTGTTTCACTTGTATTTTCTTCTGTGTAGGTAGTACATGTCAATAATTTCTCTGGTTCCTAAAAGATCTCATTTTAGGTGATGTCTTTCGAAGCACTGATGGATTGCTTTTAAAAACATTATAGAAATACGGTCATGATTGATTGGACTGCATTGGGCAATCTAAGGGAACATTGTTGGCTTGGGAATATACATCTTATTCTTATTTTGTAATGTTTGCCTTATCTTGATTTCCCCCCTAGTGAGTGATTGGAAACATATACTAACTGGACTTAACAGTGTTCTCAACTACCTTCAATCTACACTTTTTCATTAGATAAGTATTCTAGAATGCCTTCTATTTATTGGTAAGTAGTGTGAGATTTAATTTGTTGGGTCATCTGTTGCATTCATATTCTGATAATTTTATTTGTTGGTTTTCTCATTCTTTAACGAAATACACGGAGTTCGTATTTTTCAAAATTGATACTATTTTCCTGTTATGACCGGATAATATGAAAATTGATATCCAATCCCTTTTTTTTGGACTACTATTACATGTCATGCGGATAGACTAGGTGCAGCTCAGAAGCAGACAGTTTTGTGAACTTTTGCTGTTCATATGATCAATCTTAACTGTTCACTGTACTGCATGTTATTGTTAAATTCACAATACCATAAAAGCAGCAGCTTCATTTATCAAATATAAAAATTAATAGAATATAACATATGGTAGTATGGTTCAATATATGTTGCTGACATGAAGCGCCTATCATGCTTGTAGGAAAAAAAGGCATTAATGGATAGAAACTAAGCACGCTGGTGCAAAAGGAACCCTGTAGTTACCTTGGATATTATTTCCTTCCACAGTGCTTAATTTAACAATTCCAAATAAGCAAAGTGATTTATTAATGCGTCAACTTGATTGAACATCTATATGCAATATGCATGTACACACTGATATTCATACATGTATATCTATATAAACAGATAGGCACTTTGAACCTTTTTTGGCCGAACTTTTTGTTTTTTTTTTCCTCATTTATTTGTCAGGAGCACTTTTTTGCTCCTGGACAAGGATAATACTTTTCTGCAAATAAAAATCTAATACCACTCTAGTGCTTAGATGTATATGGTTTAGTCTATGATTGAGTGCACACATACATCAGTATTAACTATTAAGAAAAGAAAAAGTGCAAATGTAACTCTTCTATGAAAGCTTCCGTCTGGTTAACTTTATTGTCCATCTATGTGTACTATATGTGACTTAATCAATGATTAAACAGTCATGTCCGAGTTAAGTAAGAGACAACCAGTGTAGTTAATCTATCGGAGGCTTCATTTCTTGTATTTAACTGTCTCTGTTAAGGGCCACTGTTTGCAATTTTTTCTTGGTGGTTTCATTTGTATATGTTTAACCAATGGTGATTATAGTTAATACCTTTTTTGTAATATTACATACACGTATTTAATGTTGTCCTGGCTCCATAAATGCTTTGATGTTGATAAGAAGCTTTGAATTTCCTCTGTTTGAATGAGCTGCATAGGTGTACGAGGGAATGCCTCCAGTTAGGTTTGTTGATACTGAAGTATGCTATAATGAATTTCCTTCTGCAGGAGCAAGAAAGAGATCACTTCTCTCAATTTATAACAGAAGGTTTCACTACCTATTGTAAGAGGAAGAGGAGAGATAAGGTACGAGACGTGGTTTTTCTATTAATTGAGTTCCTTGTATTTGGTTCTTCAGAAATAGAATGAGATGTTGGTAGTATAAGGGTAGGCTTTGTTGGAAATCTCCTTTGTTACCTGGACCATCATCATGAGGAAAAGATCTCGAGTTCAGTGCTTGATCTTTCATGCTATGAATACCTTCTTTCTGAAGATAAATAGATGTGAATTTCGCCCATGATTTGATTCTTTGGGTGGTTTGAGGAGTGGCAGAAAAGTTGCCATATTTGATAAATGAAGGAGAATTTCTGCTCTCAAACTGCAGGATCTAAATTATGTAGTCTATCTGTCTCTCTCATTCACAGTGTGTACATCATAAATTAGAGGCATCTAATGAAGTTGTCAACCTTGCAAGGGTCAGTTTACCTGTCCTCTGACATCCCCCAGAGAGAGAGAGAGAGAGAGGGAGAGGGAGGGAGGGAGCTATTGTTAGGCACTAAGTCTCTTTTGATCTTCAAATCTAAATAACATGCATTGTCCAATGGGTTTCAGGTTTACGGTAACAATGTTGAGATCCAAGCTCTATCTGAAATGTACAACAGGCCAATCCATATATATTCTTACAGCACAGGTGCTTGCTTGTATAAGATCATGTTTGATATTAGCATTCATTTGGTAGATAATCTACGTTTTGGTTAGTCAATCATGTAAATGACACAGTTTCTTTGATTTAGAACCCATAAACACATTCCATGGAAGCTATAATACAGACACGCCTCCGATACGGCTGAGTTTCCATCATGGAAATCATTATAACTCTCTAGTTGATCCTCGTCGACAGACCATTGGTGCTGGACTTGGGTTTAGCTCTCTGCAGGGGGTAAGTCTTGATCTATTAACTCAAATATCTTCACATCATGCATAAAATGAGCATAACACCTAACAATTCTTTGGTCAACCTGATAGTTCTTTCACAAAATTTTGTTTTGTGGTAAATATAACAGACAAATGTCGATAAGGATCAGGTCAAAGCAGCTATCAGAGCTCAACAAGATCAACAGATTGATAATGTAATTTTTCTTTTTAATGGTGATGGAGATTGATCTGTATTCATTGTGTTGCACCAAATGAGATGAGTTTCGTCCATTCGCAGGCACTTTTAGCTGAGGGGCGGTTATACTCGGATCTTGAGCTAACTGAAAAGGAAATCGAGCGCATGGTGATGGAAGCTTCAAGGGCAGAATATCTTGCTGATGACTCGTTCAAGCAGCAGCTTGGTCATTCGTCTGCTTCGGGTGCTGAACCATCTTCTTCTGCAGCCAGTGAGTGTCGTATTCTTTCACATAGTTATTTTATGCCTGCATGCCGTGCAGTGGGTTGATTTTAATGGCCGGCCCATTTTCACAATTCTAGATATTAACAACTGACCAGTATGTGAATATGTGAATCAGGGTCATCAGGCAGTGATACGAGAAAGGAAGGAGTGTACGAAAGTGGCTTGCCGGCTACAGTTCTAAGTGGCAGCATGCAGAGTATGTTGTCTATGGGGTTCAGCTATTTGCAAGTGATTGAGGCTTACAGCATTTTTGGGGACGACGTGGATTCAATGGTTTGTTACTTGGTCGAAACGAGCAGTAGCAGCAGACGTAAAGGAAAGGCAACCGAATGATGAAATCCCGAACTCCTATGAGCGTTTCGAGTTTTTACTTACTTTTACTTATAGTTTGTAGAACTCTGGACATCCTATCCTATTTTATAGGAATATTACAATAAAATCAGTGTCTTGAGTTTACAGATGCATGTTGCTTTGTGTAATTGCTATTTATGATCATAAATGATTTGCACTTTATGCACTAATGCTCTTTCACATGGATTCATTAAAGCCATTGATTTTTAACTCATTTACATATTTTTTCAATATTTATCAACAAAGATATCATGGATAGTGTGTATATATGTATGGGAGGTTTCAATGCATTCCATTCTAAATAAAGCGCCAATTTCTAATATGGAAAGTGTAATATTTCTTTTGTCTATACGTCAAAGATGCATTTTAGAAACTCTTCGACTCAATGTCCAAATCACTTTTTGTTCAAATACTTCAAGAGATTTACAAGTATTACCATGTCTTCGACTAATTTTATCATTTTCTTCTTCGGGCAATGATAAAATTTAGAATAATGCTATATTCTTGCCTAGAAAGATGTGATATGTGTGTGCTCATTATGGGACACCTTTGATTCACATTTCTTCATGTCAAGTAATTAATAGAAAAAATAGTATTAAATTGATGATGAATTATGTTTTATACTTGCATTAGAGTCTCCAATCTTATTCAGCAAAGTTGGGTAGACTTAATGAAGATTGAAAAGTCGAGCTCTTAACACATTCTGAACATTAAGGGATTATTCTCTTTATATTTCAGTTTTGTGTTTTGAGTTTTGAATTCATTTTACATTTTGTGTATTGAGTGTCCATTTCGAGATTGTTGAAAATGTGTTCTTTTGACATTTTGAAAAAATCCAAAACACACTTTGAAAATTTTGATTTTGATTATAATTGAAAACACTCAAAACAACAAATTTGTTGTTTTGAGTTTTCTTTATAAATTTTTCACTTATTTTTAAAAATGAGTTTTCGAAAATAGGAAAAAGAACGTGTTATTACTGTTTTGAAAAATTGAAAACATAAAAAGGTTTGAAAATGATAAAGAGAAAGACCCAAACTTCTATAATTCAACTACCCATCTTTCATACTCATCAAAATTTATCTGGACTCTCATTTGGTTGATGAAGACAAAGTAACAATGGTACTATTTTTTTCCTTCTAATTATCCAAATTCTTTTCTTTCATGTAAAATTAAAAAAATAAAAAAAGACTTACTTTTTGATTGAAAGGCAAGGTATCTTGTCATTTGAATGTACAATAGAATCTATCCAAACCCGTGTATCCAGCCGGACCCCGGACCCGGGCCAATGGGAGGGGTGCATCCATCTGTATATATATTGTGTCTATATGCGTATATATATTTGAAGAGCAAAAGCTGCTGTTTCTTCTACAGTCTTTCGATATCCCTTTCGCTTTATAAAACTCTGTAAACTAATTTACATACGCCTACATAGAGAGAAAGGGTGGGTATATACAGATGTCGCAAAATGCGAAGTTGATGCCGAATCTGGATGAGAAGAGTACGAAGGTGCTGAATTTGACGGTGCTGCAGCGAATCGATCCTTTTGTTGAAGAAATTCTAATAACAGCTGCCCATGTCACCTTCTACGAATTCAACGTTGATACGAGCCAATGGGTAATTTATACACTAAATCGAGGAATTTACATACATATTTGGGTTTTATGCCTGTTGAAATACAGCCTAGCTTCGTTTTATTAATTTGAATTTTATTCACAATGATTTGTGAGGGTTTTTAATTATTTTTTGCAGAGTCGAAAGGATGTGGAAGGTTCTCTCTTTGTGGTGAAAAGGTAGTTTTTTTTTTCTTAGGAATTTTTGTTAAGCTTGATTTCCTTTTTTTGGGCGGATTTTTAGGGTTTTTATGCATTTAATAAATTTTGGTGTGTCAGGAATACTCAACCCCGGTTCCAGTTTATAGTGATGAATCGCCGGAATACAGGTTACTCAGTAAATTCGGTTACATTTAAATGAATAGCATGGAAAATTGATTGCAATTAATAAGAAACTGTGTGAAAATGCAATTGATACAAGGATGGCTTATGGTGTATATGTGATATAATGCCTGAGTTCATTGATTTGAGCAGATAATTTGGTGGAGAATCTCTTGGCAGATTTTGAATATGAAGTGCAGGTTCCATATTTATTGTATCGTAATGCTGCTCAAGAGGTAAATGGAATATGGTTCTACAATGCACGTGAATGTGAAGAAGTTGCGAATCTATTTAGTAGGTAGGTGTCTTGTTTTATTCCTCCTCCGTTTTCTTATATGGGTGTAATTCTTTTTGTGCTTTTCCATTTTGTTGGTTGCTTGTATTAATAAATAAAGTTATTTTTGGCAACATATGAACACGTGTTCAATGCTTAATTTCAACTAACTGGAAGAATAATGAAGTTGGTTTAAAACCTTGAATTCCTAGATTTTCTTGAAATCTGTTCGTGACAATTAATTTCTTCGTTGAAGGCTGATTAAAGAAATGAAATTGAGTGTGTTTTCATAATGAAATTCAGTTTTCTGTCTACTTGATTTATGATTCTATTAGTGCTGGAGGTTGAAGATATTACTGTTAAATTACACCCTTGCCCTTTTTTTTGTACTTGATTTACATTTTCTGTCAAATTTTATTTTTCTGTGTCAGTGTGTATTTCGTTATTCTAGTACTAATATATATATTTTTAAATAGGATACTCAACGCTTATTCCAAGGTGCCTACAAAGATAAAAGTATCTTCTAGGGAAAGGTAATGCTGGTTCTTGCTTATTGATATCCATGAATGCAGGCAATTTCATGTAAGCTGATACAATAAAGTTCCAAGTAAAAATAACTTAGTGCATGCTAGTCAAAACTAATAATTGCTCAGAAACTGGTCAAACTCTATTTTTATCCAAACTTTTGGTATGATCCATAAGTTTTCACCTGCTTTTAACTACGCATTCCTTGGGACCCACTTCTTATAATCAAGAGTAATGCTATTTATCTGGACTCATCATTATCATCACGAGTCTAGGTGGCATTAAAGTTGCATTAATTTATTTGCCATCATGAATGGGCTAATATCCCTATAATCAATTATAAGCTTTAACAATCATGCACTTACATAATCTGAACCTTCGAGATTTCCACTAATATATGACTAGGCATTGATTCACTGCGAAAAATTGCATTCACGGTCTATTTATCTCCTTATGTCGATATGGTGTATTATATAGTCAAGCTTGTAATTTATTAGTTCTGTGTGAGTTTTTTATAAAAGAGATGTACATTTGAGAATTACTTTAATCTCAGGATTATCGAAAAAAAGATGTCAATGGAATCACTAAAATGACGCAATGGGACTTTTAACTATTCTCATTTTTTGTAACCAGCTACCCAGCTCATTCAAGATGACATTTGTCCTTGATTCAATGAGTAGTTGTGCAATGGCGTAAAATTCTGTTTTTGACTGTTATTGAAATTATTATTTAACATTTCGCCTTTTTTTGTTATAAATTCATTCTAGTTAACAAACCATTGTGTTACCATGGTTCTATTATCTTTTAACTCTGAGTTTAAATCCTTGTTCATATATCTTGCTTCCAAGGGTTTGATTAATAGGTTCTTCTTTCTAGAGTAATTATCTACAAGGAAATTTAAGAAAAAAGAGGACCTTGCTTTCCACTCTTGAATTGGACTTAAAATGAAGTAGATTTTTTAACTAGTGCATTTATGGAAAAGCATTATATAGCTGTAGAATTTATGCTAAATTAAACAGTGTTTTCAATAGTAACCCACATGATGGCATTCTTCGTTACTTGAAGATTTACCTGCAGAAAACATAGACTAGACTAGATAGGTCTGATCAAATGTGTTTATGCTCCGTTAAATAGTTTGTGTCTGTTTCTCCAGATTATATGCTGCTTCAGTGCTTCTTGCATCTCTCAATTAATGTTGTTACGTTCTAGATCCATGTATATTAGCTGTAGGCTTAAGGGGTTAATAGTCGGTCCTATTTTCCAGTTGGCCTGATATATTTATTCGAGTTACAACTTAACCCCTACACTTCCAACTTATATGTTGCAGGTAACTCATTCAAATATGTTACTTTAGGCACATGAGGATATAAGTATGATCATAATATATTTCAGGATTCAATTCCTTGTTGCCCTATATTTCCTGCTGTAGAGACTTTATTAATGTCGTAGGCAACCCGTATTATCATTACACAGAATCATTTGCACTTCATTGTTTGTTTATTCCTCTATCTCATTTGTCAAATTTTTTTTTTGGATGTGTCTCTCCTCTCGAGAAATCATTTTATTGTTTTGATGCAGTGAGTTCGAAGAACTAGAAGCAGTTCCATCAATGGCTGTAATGGATGGTCCTCTAGAGCCATCATCTTTAACTACAACTAATGTGACAGATGCTCGTGATGATCCTTCCTTTGTAAACTTCTTCAGTGTATATTTACCTTCTTCATTCTTCGTTTTTTGTTTTCCGGGATTTTGGCTTATTTCTTACAAGATGCATTTAAATAGATCGCTTCAGAACTAATTGCTGTACCGATGCAGAAAGATTAAATTGTCAGAAAAGTCATGCTTGGATGGGCAGGAACCTCAGTCATAACATCTCGTTAAAATAACAAGAGATGTTATCTTGAACTCAACCAACAAGAATTTGCAATTCACATGTTCATATTCTAATAGATAACTGTATGATTAGAAACTTGCCACATTTTTACTTTACTTCCTTCCTCTTCCAACCTTCTTTCCAATGAAACAAGTATAGTTCTCTCTCCCATTTTTCATGCCCCTGTGTGCTATCTTCCCAACTTCGTATCTATGTTTTAGTATGTGGTAACTTGAATTGATTTGTGCTTTATGAGCTTTTTGGTTTTAGACAAGTGTGCTATGCTCTTCTAGCACGTAACAAAGTACGAATCTCTGATTAGCTTAATGAACGGGTGCAACTGAAATAATTGTTTTTGGCATGCAATAAATTGATGAATTTCTTTTCATTATTTGATTGAATATTAGTTGCAGACGGCTATGAACATTGGGAGTACTCCAAATGCATTAATTTCTGGGCAGTCTTTTCACTCATCTGCAACAGTTGGTACTTCTTCTCGTCCGCCTAATACATTGTCATCCACTCCAGCAACTGTCCAGACTCCATCTCTTCTCTCGACATCTACCCCTATAATGCCTATTCTTGACACACCTGAACCCAACAATGCATCTAAGCATTCAACTGATCTGGTAAAGCCATCATCATTTTTTGGTCCACTTCTCTCCTCCGGACCACAGATTATCCCCCCCGTCTCTTCGTCTGTACCAACTGCACCTCCACTTAATCCTCCAGGAAGTCTGCAACGACCATATGGTGCTCCTCTACTCCAGCCATTTCCTCCACCGAATCCCCCACCATCACTCACTCCAACTTCTTCTGTTCCTACACCAAATTATGGAACTGTTATAAGCAGAGAAAAAATCCGTGAGGCACTTCAGATGCTCATTCAGGTATGCTCTTCAGCTGTCACTGGAGTTATCTGTCTTTATGCAAAGTTTCTGGATTCGAGTCTAGTCAGTAAAATTAGCGAACTATCTTTGGCATCATTTCAGCTGCTATTATGCTATTGGATGGTCTAAGCACATGTCATTTTCAGTTGTGTTCAAGCAATGCCATTTATTATAACAGCTTACATTATAAACTAAATATGGTTCTGTATACTTGATAGCCCTCAGGTTGTTTAGGTTTTTATTTATTTATATTTAAAAAAAGGTCGTTTAGTATTTCCATGACATGAATCTGTTGGTTCCTTGCTGATGACCTAAAAAATGAAGAAACTTTTAACTTTTCGGCTCCACTATTAAATTTGATTGAAAATGTTCTAAGAGGACTCCTCTATGGATGGATGAAGAGTTCTGGATTTATTTACTACTGGAAAAACTCAAGGCTCTTTATGTCTGTTTCTGTCATCACAATGGAGATCACTTCAATGGAACTAAAAAAACAACTAAGAACTTACCTTTGATACCTAGATTACCTCTAGAATTGCTACTGGTCATGAAATACAATATCGATCTATTGGCTTTTTAGCTTAAGACACGTGTTTATTAACTTCTTTTATTATTATTATTATTAATGATTTAACCTTTATGATAAAGATCTCTTTGCGAACTACTTTCCTGCATTTCAGTTTATATGTACAAAACCTGTGTGTTTTGTCTTAAATTGTCATTTATTTCGGTACATGTACCCTAATATGATTGTTATGTACTGATTCCGTCTTTCTGTGAATAGGATGAACAATTTATCGACATGTTTCATCGAGCAATGCTGAATGCACACCATTCATGATCAAATTGGAAAAGCTTTTGGTTATTCACAGATGGTGGGTCCTTTATTGAGTTGGGTATGGATTGCATTCAACATTTGTCCATTATGTAGGTTTCTTTTCGATAAACTATGAACTATAAATATGTAAAAACCATTTGTGAAGAGTTCTCTTGTGGCGCTGGCACTAATTTAATTTCTCTCGATATGTAATATAGTCTGGTTTCGATCTGTTTGTTAAGCCATGAAAGATGCCCCTTTTAAATCCTTATAATGGAGTGACAATTTTTTGATGTGTTTGGTTATGTAAGTTTACTGTATGTATGCCAACTTTTTTAGGTAAGGACCATGCAATTGTCATTGAGATTAGGCTTTAAGAGGTTGCCGGGGGTTCATAGAATCATATTATTAAGGTCCAAATCCTGCAGGGTAGTACTTGTTTGGTATTGCTTACAGAATGTGTGGATAATAAGTTGATAGTTATTTGTAGGTCGTAAGAAATGTGTAGATAGAAAAATATAATCCACAGGCCTTACCTTCATAGGATTGCTCAATTGTGGTAATACTTCTATTACATGAATTCAATGAAATGTTGATGCATGTTTGTAAGATTTGACAAAACTAAGAAAGAGATAAATGTGTGACTAAAGTTAATTGTTGACTTTGATTTTGATTTTTATCAACTTTTTTAACTAAACCAAACAAGACCTTAAATGTTGTCAAAGTCCACCAAAGAAAATTGGAAAATTGGCTGCATTCTTAGACATTGAAATTTGAACCCTATGCATGGAAATGTCTGAAAAAGCTCTATGATGCCGGAACTCACTCCCATTAGCAAAATGAAAGTGTAGAACCTGAATATTTGAGATGGTTGGAAAGCCAGCTTTCTTTGGTTCTGGTGTAGCAACAAAAAGCTTTTATCTGATATATATTAGAAGTAAAATATGTGATCAAATGAGACATCTGCAGCGACAAGATTTGTATGAAACTGTTGTCTCAAATCAAAATCCAATTTAAGGACACATAAACATATAGAGAAGACATCACTATGTTCAGAAGTATTATGGTGTTGAACTGTTTCACTCACAGGGATGTCAGCATATATAAGCAGCCGTTCTAGTTCAAGCTGCTTTGCAGAACTATGATCAGCTCAACCAACATTTTCTATGTTTTGAGGATTAAAATCTAAGGTGAGTAGAAGCAACAAACCACCTAACGGCTTTCTCTTCCAATAGATTATCCCACAAGATTCAACTTTTGCAGTTTCGCCAGTGATGGCGTGAGAAGATACCGTATCAATGGAGGGACTTCAACAATTATACAATAATTAATTGGTAAATCTTAGATTACTGCTAATATTTGCTCTTTTATCTTCACTGGATTTTGCCTTTTTGCAGTTTTGAACGGAGAAAGCAATGATTTTTAGTGAAGAATGATTGCATAATTGATTAATTTCTACTTAACATGATGGGCAATTAAAAATTCACAATCTTTGTCATCAATACCGTTGGAACCCGGAAGCAGAATTAGCCAGAAATTAAAAAAAAAATTCTTTAATTAAGTATGAGCATAAATGACCATTTTGCCCTTTTAATTATTCTCACTATTTTCTTAACGGTCCTATGAACAAATCACAGATGTTGAAGTTTTGCCGTCGCGCTAAACACTAAAATCAAATTTAACCGCTCAACAAATGTCGAAGTTTAGTCGTTGCGCTAAACACTAAGATCAGATTTATCCGCTCAACATAAAATATTTAAGTAGTCAATCTACCTATTTTCCAGGGCGACGATTCCCGACATGAATTTATGTTCTTTACTTCACTTAACTCACCGAGATATTTGACAAATCAAATTGATATCACCCACTGGTGAATCAAATAATCATTAAAATTACAAAAAGATACACATGATTATGTTAAGGGATAAGATGAAATATACGGCGATCAAATGAAATTTAATTTTCCGCACAATCATGTTATAGAATTAAAGTTGTCATGTGGTCCGTTCAACACACTCAAGCATACTAGTGTTACCTTTAATTATTTCTGTGATAAGGGTAAATCACAAACTCAAATAGTGAATTGGTCAACACTACAATCTTCTAATATAAGATGTCAACTCTTATATATTGATTGTGAACAAATTATTTATGATCAAAATATAAATTCTTTCACAATTGTATTTCTCAACGCAAGTACCCAATTTATATTATCACAAATTATCATAAGCACTTTAATTCGCATGTTCAATAATAAATAAATACGATAAATGACATAAAATCAATTTTATTTAATATAAGAATATTGTTATTTTTACATCAACAAAATTATATTATATGAGCACACAACCCAACAAAAACAATAAAAGTTCACCGACTAAAAGATTGCATATACCAATAAACTAGTAATGGAGATATTGTACATCCACAGCACAGAAGTTCTCGATGTTAAAACTTTATGAAATTTTAAACTTTATAAAAATAGAGAACTTAATTATTTTATTGTCAAAACCCTCCATATCAAATCACCAAAAAAATTAATAATGCGGAACATACCTAAGTTCTTTGGGAATAATTCCTTATTACTGGATCTTGATTCCGAATCTTGACTCATTTGGTTCTTGAGTTTTTATATCTTGATTTTGTTTCTTACTTCATAATCTAGATTTTCTTGTTTTTCAATTTCATTGTTCCAATTCTTTTTTCTTGATTCTTGATTGTAATCTAAATTTCTTAATTGTGGATTTCTTGACCTTTCTCTACAATATGTTTTCTCTATTAATTTTTGTGTTGATGAAATAACACAAAGAATGAGAAGTTGCATATGAATAGATAATCATAACCCTATTTATAGTTTCTATATGTATTTGGCACATTATCAAATACAGTCCCAATGAATCCGATATTTATACATATAATCCGACTCACACTTTATTTAAACGTCTTAAGCCCAACAATTCAATTATTTATTAGCTCACTTGGGTTCAACTTTAAAATAGCTTTATATACAATTAATTACATATGTATGCCTACATGACAAATTAATAAACCTAACCCTTATTGCTGCCAAGTACATAGTGTCTAGTATCAAGGACTTCTCGTCAAATGTTGCCAAAGAGATTTCACTCAACGGAGCTTTTGTCAAATACGAGGGGTTTCTGCTTTTCCCGATGCTGAAGCGAATGATACTGGACTCATGGGATGATCCTTTACGACAAGGCTGAGGACTTCAGGTCGTGAATAATGCCCAACCACGTCAAAATCAAACTTTGCACGAGCGATTTCCCCAAGATCTGTGCAGAAGACAAGAAATATCATTTACGTCTAAAGAATAGAATAGAAGAAGACAGTTCCAAAAGTGAAAAAGGTAAAAGTCGCATACCTAAATCAGCTGAGATTAGCGCTTCGCCTTCATAATTTGGGCCCGCCAGAACAGATCCTGATGGTGATATTATGACGCTACCACCGGGACAAACAACGGAATCCGGTGCAAGATCTTCTTCTGTGCCCAAAAAAACATACTCGGGAGGAGGTGGGTAATCTTTTCTTCGGCAGAACTGATTTGCCGATAGAACGAAACACCCACCCTCGAGAGCAATGTGGGTCATTGATGCTTGCCACACGTCTCTCGAGTCAGCAGTAGGCGCACAATAGATTTCAATGCCTATATAAGAAAAGTAAAAACATCACAACTTTAAAGAAGAAGCTGAGTACAAAATAAGTGATTATAAGTTTATAACCTTACTGAACTAACATATTAATCTGACCTTTAGCATACATTGCTGTCCTTAGAAGTGGCATTCTGTTTTCCCAACATATTGCAGCTCCGATTTTCCCAATTGGTGTCTCGAAAACAGGAGTTGTCGATCCATCTCCAAATCCCCATATTATACGCTCCAATGCAGTTGGCATGATTTTCCTATGTTTTCCAAGGTAACGGCCTTGAGAATCGAAAAACAGAACTGTACAGTAGAGTGTATATCCATCTCTCTCAATAACGCCCATCACTAAATAAACTTTATATTTTCCAGCCATAGCAGCCAAACGATCAACTTCAGGACCTAAAGCAAACAAATAAAAGACAGATAAAAGGGACACTGTGTGACAAGCATCATGAATGTAGAGGCGTCGACCGGGCTGGCCCAGGCCACTGACATCCAGCTGAGGGATTCACATATATATGAAGGGATCTTACCTGGAACATCAATAGCTGCAGCATGATATTTACGAAACTCCTCCTTACCCTTGGCTGTACGGTTACCAATCGTAACACCAAAATTTGATCCGCGTGGATAACCACCTATAAATGCTTCGGGAAACACAACAAGCTGGGAACCATACGAGGCTGCTTCAGCTAACAGCCTTTCAGCTTTATCTGAAACCATATCACAAAAGTTGTAAATACCCTAATTACACAACAGTATCTAATGACAGAAATTTGCATAGATAAGATAATAGCTCATTAAGTAATCGAAAACGCATAAAAACAGCGGGACTGTAAACTGGTTCAAAGAGATCATGAGTTGTTCGAGCTTGCTCGGATCAGGAATGACACAAGTCCAGCTTTGACATATAAAGACCAAATCCACCAAGTTGATAAAATACTAAACCAACCAAGCTGTTAGAATTTAGATCTTCTAAATCACATTAGTCATTAGTGCTTTACTTAAATAGTAAACTATCCAAGCATGAAGATACTAGTGCTCATCCAGATACCAAACCAAGTGTCAGCAGCCTAAAGATCGACTAGTGTGATCTTCACACCCCTACTTAAAGGTCCAAAAAACTATTTTCAGTTCGACAATTTAAAAAAAATACTTCAATTCACCTACAAAGATGAATGAAAGAACAATATATTCAATCATCCACTAATATTCTCATCCTTCAAAAATTAAAGCCCTCCCAACCCCCTATGAAAAAAGAAAGGTACAACTTTTCCAGCACAATGCACAAAACATATGGTGTCATATAATATGGTGTAGGCCTGGATGATGCTGGTGGCAGAAAAGTAGACTTATTTACTTATTAGTAGACTAACTAAGATTAGTCAAACATCCTGTAAAGCTTGTCAATTAACCTCAAATGTAACATAGAATTGTAATCAAACATAACCCAATAACGTTTCTATGCAAAATCCACAAACTAGGCACAAGCAACAACAAAACAAAAAATCAATCAAGAACCCTAACAAGAATCAAACAAAACGAAATTAAGCATGAATTCAAACATGGGTGTACTAAGAAAGAACCAAAGATTGAAATTTGAACTAAATACTACCGAGGGTGGCTGGGGTGTCATAGAACACGGTGGAGGCCTGAACCACAGTGGCGCGTACGGTGGGGGCAGAGGCATCGGCCCCCATGTCAACTTCTGCAAACAATGGCCCTTCATTCATTGGTGGGTTTGGAACTAAAGCCATGTTTCTTAGTTTTTCAGTTAATTCTGGGTTTTCTGGTGTTTGATTTTGGTTCTGAATTTGAGGGTCTAAAGAAATATGTGGTGCTGGTGGCACTGTAGGCATGTGAAATTGCGATGAGCTATAATGAAATTGCAGTGATAAATGACTTTATCGCGAAGTTCCACAGAAGAATCCAGAAATTTTTGTGGGACCGTGGACAGGCGGCGGATATGGGGATGCAAAGTGGAAAATGGCAAATCTCATTTGTACACTCTTTATTGTTGACATTATCAGTATTGAGCAATTTGATTGGATGAAAAAATAGTGTAAAATTTAGCTCATATTTACTTATCATTATTTCAAAAAATTATTTACCATAATATAGTAAGATTTTTTACCACACATTCACTCAATAAAATATTCTACACACAAACCAATAAATATTTTAATTTTCAACCATAAATTCTCCAAAAAATACTATTCATTACTCTATTTTTCTCTCAATAATGAGAGACTCTTAAATTGTTCGATGACGTGTTACTACGTGATAAAATGTAAAAAAATATAAAAAATGATGTAGCGCGATTAATGAAAAAATTTCCATCTAAAAAGTTGAATGCATTTTACCCCAATCAACTAGTCCGAGTCCAAGCCCAATATTCCACTGTTCAATTTTAATTAAAGCCCATGTTAGATGTACATTAAAATGGAAAGAATGTATCTTTTTGACGGTTTGATGGTGAATATGTGGTTGAAAAAAAATTTATTAATGTAATGAAAAATATTATTTTATTGAAAAATGTGTGGTTGAAAATAAATAGAAGAATGATAATGAAAAATTAGAATGTGGCTCAAATAGGGGCAAAGACTTTAAAAAAATAATTATGTATTCATTTAATTCACGTTCATGCCATTCGAATAGAACGTTACTAAATTATATATTTTATTTCATACACATTTGACTGACTAATAATATTTAGCACTACTAATGTCAAGCATTAGTTTACGTAACAACTGTATGACATTAAGCTCATGATTGTCTTCCATTCTTTCAATTTTTTTTAAATACTCATTTCAATTACATATTTACACAATAAAAAATTTTACACGTAAACTTAAAATTTTTTCATACTTTTTAATCACACGTTCTTCAAAAATTTATTATTCCAAACAACGTTTTTTTTTTAAATAAAAAACCATCAAAGAGGGTAAATGATTTCTTTAATTGAACATATCAAATGCGACCACCTAGACTAGGGGTGGCAATGGCTCGGCTCGGCCCATTGCCGAACGAGCTCGGCTCATGCTCGGACGAGCCGAGCTCGTGGCTTGTGACCAACGAGCCGAGCTTAAGCTTGACTCGTTGGGTTTTGGGAGAGCTCGCCTGCTTGTTAATTTTTTTTTTTAACACAATTTAAAATTCAAAAATATATATACTAAATTACTAATGTACATATACATTTTATGACATTAAGCTCATGATTGTCTTGCATTTTTTCAATTTTTTTTAAATACTCATTTCAATTACATATTTACACAATAAAATATTTTGCACGTAAACTTAAAATTTTTTCATACTTTTTAATCACATGTTCTCCAAAAATTCATTATTCCAAACAATGTTTTTTTAAAAATAAAAAATAAAAAACCATCAAAGAGGGTAAATGATTTCTTTAATTGAACATATTAAATGCGACCACCTAGACTGGTGCTATAGCACCTCCATTTGATTAAAAGGTTCACTAATAATTAAGTTTATTATAATAAAAAATTTTTATTGATTAAAGCTAAAATAAATGATCTATTTATCAGTAAGAGATGCTACATTTTGGCTAAGATTAAAATTAATTAAATTTTTGTTTCTACGTACATTTTCATCTATTATTAATTCATACTTATAAATAAATAAAAATTACTTAGATCATGAAATAGATGCTACTATCAAAATTAACTTGCTCAATATTTAATTTTGTCCCAAAATTTTTTTTATTAAAAACTTATCAATTTATACTAACCTAACTATATATATGTTATTGAAGTGAGCAAAACATCCAATTCTTTAAACCTTGATATTTTTAATTGATTTTCTCCACTTCAAGTAGGATTATAATATGTTGATATAGAAGATCGACACCAATATCAAATAGTATTTTGAGAACAAAGACATAAAATTATTTTTAATTTATTCATGTGTATTGGTCAAAATTTTCAATTTCTTAGAGTGACGGGCTGTGAAAGTTCTTTGGAAGAATTAAACTTCTCAAACAGGACCTGGAACCTTTGAGGAGTTAAATCGCGGGATATGCTTCAATTGGTTCCCAGGTTCCCCTCACCAATCGTATACTTCTGCGCACAAGGGATCATCCTCCAAAGTGATTGCTCCATACCACCAGGATTCGAACCCCCTCCTTGCCGCTGGAAGCGAGTTATGTGCTGATTGTTCCGCCAGTTGAGCTGTGCCTCGAGGGGCAAAAAAAAAAAGATTTTTATTAAAACCAAACATGGGTTACATCTCGTGTGACGTACAATATCTCTTATGACGCGAGTTTATTGAATTTTTATTTTTTATTTTTTATTTCACCCTACTC
>CAIGRB010045888.1:86588-113593 GCA_903798255.1 Fraxinus quadrangulata
ATTTAATTTTATAATATTATTAATATTAATAATTGAATTATTATCTAATTTATGGAAATAAGTAAATCTCATATCTAATTTTTGAAGTACAATCTTTGAAAATTTGTCTTAGGGTCCGTTTGATGGCAAATATGGAAAGAAATTTTAATTCCATGTTAGTTGGAAAATAAAAACTCACTAAATCTATAGTAATTCGTTTTCCATGAAAATAAAGAAAATGCAGTTTAAAGTGATTGTACATTAAAATTCGATTTTCATTTCCACGTTGCAATCAAACGGCTAAAATAAAATTTATTTTTTTGGATGTGACATTTTCCATGAAATTCGTTGCAATCAAATATGACCTTAGTGCAATCTCAACTTCCAATAATTACAAGGACCCGAATGGGTCCATTTACTAAATATCTGAAATATAATGGGTGGTTTCAGGTATTGAAATATCTGGATCGACCTATCAAACGCCTAGGCCTAACAGTAACTTTTAAAGATGGTAAAATTTATAAAAGTTTCG
The DNA here is from genome assembly GCA_903798255.1 of Fraxinus quadrangulata. Taxonomy (NCBI): domain Eukaryota; kingdom Viridiplantae; phylum Streptophyta; class Magnoliopsida; order Lamiales; family Oleaceae; genus Fraxinus; species Fraxinus quadrangulata. The sequence continues at coordinate 87,100 of CAIGRB010045888.1, forward strand.
ATTGAACACACCAACTTTTAAAGAGTGCAAAAAATTTACATAGAAAACTCCTAAACTTTTTAAATTCTTTAAAATTCTCAATTGAATATGTCCCCCTATATTTATCCCAATTGAGTTTCATCTTCTCTAGGGGAGCTATAGGTAGTAGTTCACTTCCTCTCTGCTGTTGCTAAGAGGTAAGCAAAAATACAAGAATTGGATCATTTTCCTGAACTTTTTAGTCCGACTAAGTAAGTTTTACATATTTCTAAGCCTAGCGAAACTTGTCTTTATTTGTGAGTACCAATGTGACATGTAAAATGTCGCGTAAACCTGTGGATAACTCAAACAAGTTTTGACCTATATTATCGACTCGTGAAGATTATCTTATCACAAGAGAGGAACATCTAGAGACTCAATGAGTCTTAAAGAACAATCACAGCTATGTAATAACGAGAATGCGAGATCATCAATGGCACTGTTAGCTCATTGATAGAAAACGTAGTTGAGCTTGAGCAACAACAAATTCTGGTGTACTAAACGGAGACCTTGAAATTCTCGTCATCGTTAAGTATTCGTGCAATATTTTGACTTCTCTTTCATCGTTATCTTTGCTTTATTGTAATGCTCGACGAGTTTCTTGCTGTTGGAAGCTAAACGAAGATACTTCTTATGCGAAAGTCTCTGCGGTTGTGGGTTAATAGTCTCCATTTGTAAAAAGCTGTTGATTTCTATGCGAAAAATAAATCTATCAACAAATTTGAGATATTAGTAACCATGGTAAATAAATCCTACATTTTCGGTTTTCTAAGTATTTGAAGTAACAGAAAACTTCTAATTACTACTTGCACTTGGAGAGCTGCAAAAAAATCTCTCTTATCATCAAATTTGAAATATTAGGTGACAATTGTAAATGAATCCTAAATTTTTGGCTTTCTAATTGCTACTTGTCAATTCGAGAGTAATTTTCGGTTCCTTAAAGATACTTCGTAAAATATCTCTATCACGAATTTGAAATATGAATAATTCTATTTGTACCGGGGTTACAGAAAATGTGTCACCCTCTCACATGCGCGGGGTCTGCGTGAATAAAAAACTCTCAAATGTGTGTTCCTCACACCCTATTGTGAGTGTAGGTAAAAAATTACGTAAAAAAGTGGGTGTACATGTAGCATAACCCTTGAAATATTAGTGACAATTGTAAATGAATCCTATCTTTTTGGTTTTCTAGCTGCTACGATAGACGCTTTCTGTTACTTAAAATACTGCGAAATATATCTCTATCGGCAGAATTGAGATGCTAGTTGAGATTCAGTTTCAACAGAAATCTGTATATATAAGAGTTTCAGTTCCAACACATATGTAAAATTTCTCCACGACCCAGTTTATATAACTATTTTTCTTATAAAAATATTGCAATAAGAGAAATGGATTCACAATCGAAGCTTCTGCCATGGCCACGTAGGTCAAGTTATCCAGAAGAAGAAATCTCATCATCGTGTGCTGCATCCGACTTTGATGATTCTTCACCGAAATATATATTGTTAAACGAAATTTTTAGACTCGTCAAAGACAGGATTAATGCATACCAGCATTGACATTTCGATAAAACATCATCCCGTGAAAAAGGCTGCGTTTTTTCATTTGCAGCCACTGCCGATTGCCACAGCCACAGCCACCGAACATACTTCAAAGAAATATTTTGTTTGTAAGATTTGAAGCAACCCGTCGAAGTTTTATAAGGGTTCATCAACCAGCATTTTTTCTCTTAACGTATTGTAAATTTGAGAACGCAATAATAAATTATGATCCTTTATTGTGTGTCTTTTACTATTGTTTATTTGTGTTATTTAAGAATACAATTCAGTATTTTTCAATTTCTCTTTAAATCTTAGTTTTTATATGTAAATTTCCCACTATAACTGGCTATGATTTAATTGGAAAGACTTCTTTTATTTCAATGAAGTTATAAGGGATTATTTGGAGTTTAAAATTGCACATGGTCGTTTGATTTCTAGTCTAACTCGTCTAAGTGATTATACAACCTATACGGATCGTCATATTACGTCACATTGTGTGAGAATTTACAGCAATGAAATGAAGTTTTGGTCGCCAAATATCTAGCTCGCAAAATTCATATTGTGGTTGTGATTGCTCGTAAATTCGTATTTACATGTCAATGATTCATATGTCACGAAAAACTAAAACGGAAATTCAAGAAAATATTTGGGTCCGTGAAGCAAAAGGCAAGTGAAACTTTCGAGCCAAAACCAAAGCCGACAACTTCATCGAATTCATCGGTTTTCAAATAAACTAATGATCGAAAGTTGACGTAGAGCGAAGCAAGAACTGAACGAAAAATCTCGAAATTGGTAAACCTGTTCCCAAAAATATGTGACGGCCTCGCCATTGTCAAGATTCAAAGGACCAATATGAAGATTTTTGCAGATCAATGCTTGACATTGGTAAACAATTTTTGCCATTGTCAATGATTTTTGCAGATGATCAAGAGCTTCTCACTTGCTTTTTGCTGCTAAATTCACCCGATTATCTAGAAATTATTTTTCAAGCATTTACTGATATTTGGAATATTGGCGTCGATTGTGAAAAGCCGGCCGGCCCTCCAGACGCCCTGAGAGAAGAAACTGCCTCCAGATTCTTCAAATCAAACTATTTGTTTGAGGAATAATTCTTGGTGCACATAATTTTTGGTACATATGGGTGTCCACATCCTCACATATATGTGAGGGTGTGGACACCCCTACCCCACCCTCATGTGAAGGTGTTGACACTCCTACCTCGTCTCATGTCCCACCTCATGTGAGGAGGTAAACATCCCTATGTACCAAAAATTATGTACATGTAGTATGTCCCTTATTTTAGATTGATTAGTTAAAATTCATAATTTTTTTTTAACGAAATATTCAACATGAAAGACAACAATATACGTCACATCTCGGTAAAGTTTTTTACTCATTATCCATGCAATAAAAGAAATAGATGTTAACTAAGTGACTGAAACAAAATTTATGATGTTACTGAGGTCAAGTTTGAAATCCTAATTACTTCCAAGTACAATAAAATCTCAATAAATTATTAATTTCACTTAAATAGTAAAAAATTTCAATTCCAACTCAAGCTCATATAATGAATTAATAATCACATTTAAAATCTTTTATGGCCCAATATATATATTAAAAAAAAAAAAATTGATTAAACACATACATATTAATGAAATTTTTATTCAACTTCTCCTTTCCAATTCAGCTTGTACTCAACATATATATCTAAAATCATTTGACATTTCTTTTACTCAATGAACGCAACTTCATTTATAAATTTCCATAACGCATACACCACATTTTTTTTTATACATATACCATGCAGAAATTAATTATTTAAGGTTATAACTTTCGAGATCTTGAAATACCTCTTTAAAGAAACCGTTGATAAAATACAATATCATTCAAATTATGATCATTTTCGTAATGCGTATTTAATTACTGTTACTCTTCGCATCCGAGGCTCAAAAAGACAATGCCATGTAGGAAGCCACATAGGCGGCAAGTCATCAAAAAAGTCAAATAAAGACCCATGAGGCCAAAACACAAAAAAGGCAAACAAACCCGAAATCCTCACACTGAAAGGACGAAATCCATGTTGAGACACTACCTCAAAAACGAAGTTACTTGAAGAAACAAAGAAATGAGCAGAAGCTCTCCACCTAGAGGACCACTTCGAAGATTTATTCGAGGCTCTCAATTTGTTTGAAGCTCGCAAGATTGATGTTGTTCCTTGTAAAGGATTCGAAGATCTCTCTGAATCGATTGATTTAACAATTATAATAAAGTGTCGGTATATCAGCTTATTATATAGAGTGAATAATTCCTTATCAATATATTAATTATATGAACAGACAGTGATGTGACGTTTCAATTATGGAGATGAGGATACATGGTTTGATCCAACGATTATCACGTTGGCCAATGTAGTAGGTATTCTTTGTAACATAAAAGGGGTTGGATGGTTTTTACGATGAGAGAGACAATCAGATATAATCGAAACACATACTTGAACCTTGAAGAGAAATATACAAACATTTGAGTTTATTTTCTATCTTCTAGATGTGTTTATGAGTTGTAAATTTCAATATACAACATGTCAATTTTAATACACATTATATATATCTTTCAACACATTCTCATTTGTTATTATATTGATTAGTTTGATTTTAACCAGTCGATCGTTATTAGCGCTATTGTTTCTGTTCCATCGTCGGAGCTCAAATATTTTTGTCCCTCGCTGCAAAATGTCTCCCGCGTCCATTTCCTCTTTGTTGCCGTCGTCACTCTGATAGGAACGAGTAGGAATGGTATTTGATTTGATTTGAATGAGCCCGACATCTATTGGCTCATTCTCAGGAGTCAATAGTTACTATCTCTTGAATAATTACTTGATCAACAGATGATCTATAATTATATTTTTTTCGCTAAGATGATTTGAAACGTGCTCAAATGTCCATTACATTAGTATAGACTAGAAGTAATTATTTATTTTTCTTTAAATAAATAATCTAGTCTTCTTACTTTCTTGTCGAACTCTCGGAATTCTATGTGAATCAATAATTAATTGGGTTTCCAAAGTCGGCAAGCAAGCTAGTTTCCCCAAAGAACAAATTAATTTCTTAGATTAATCGACTATTAACAAATAATTATTATGTCCTTAATCCCAGTTAAGTCTAGTCAATACACTTCTAATCCATATAAAACGCCGGCGTATTGCTCGTGCCCACGCTTCTCCAAGTAGACATCTCTAATCTTTTGAAAGGCGTGCCACGTCAGCAAGCTATCGGAACCGGCCTGATGACACTTACCCACAACCCGGTCTACTTTTAAAGCACTGGCAACGCGGTCCAGACCGCCATAAAGACTCTCGCAGAACCGGATCAAATATTTCAAATCGTACACGTTATTCCCGAAATAGATCCTGAGAATTTCTAAAAAGTCGGTCAAATCCGTCGGCAACAGGCGGCGCGTGAGAATCTTCACGAGGTAACCGAAGTCATACGCGCTATGAAATGTGACCCAGCTCACTGAGTCATTACACACGAGCCCCGAACTCATCATCAACTCGGCAAAAACCGCCGAGTCTATCCCGGAAACTCGATTTTTCTCAAAGTCAATTCCGTGATTCTTCAACAAGTCGATCGAGTCCGGCGCCTGTAAGTCGCGCTCCACGTCAAAGTCTGAGAAATTGAACTGCCAGATAAACCGGTGGCCGGATCCCAGATCCGGCAAATTCCCGGCAGCATCAGAAAGAGTAAGACCCAGCTGAATTAAATTCAAAACGTCGACGTTTGACTTAAGGATCTGGTAGTGATGAGACGGCGATGACCTACCACGGCGGTGCTGCTGCTGCTTGGATTCCACCCCTGAGGATTTGAAAATAACACCCGGAAATTCTGTATCCATTGAAATAAAAGGGTATTCATCGATTAGGGTTGATATCAATCTGAATTCGGACTCAAGATTTCCGGACCATACTTCACGGATTATTATAGATTCACTATTCCGTTTCAGAATTTCGAGATCCATGAACTGGGATTTTGACTGAATTCACGAATTTGGAAATATATTGAGAATTTTTTTGATCCGTGATCAAATAGAGAGAGAAAAAAAGTTTGGATTTGCTTCTTGGCAAGAAAAAGTGGTAGATTGAGATTGATTTTATAGATGGTTCTTGGAAGGGATATGGACAATTAGTAAGGCGCAAATGGGATGAATCAGCGTTCTTACTTTCCTAGTCAAAGAACACGGTTTGGGATACAGTTAAATTTTAGGGGATTTTTTTAATAAATATATAAGTTAAATTTTAGGGGATTTTTTTTAATCAACCGTGATCTATTATTGTCCGTTGCTCATTATGAAGTTATTTTTTCTCAGACTATATCCTCGTCCATTTCCCTATGCGTGTCCCTATTTTCTTCCTTAAGGCGCTCGAAAATGTATCAAGTTATTAAGTAGGTTAACGTGAATATCTTCAGTGTTATTGAACGTCTTCAAGTGTCCTTAATTCTCGTGAACACTTTGAAAATCTATTGAACTACGAAATAACAACTTGAGAATCTTTCAAGCGCACAACACAAACAATAGAGGAACTTACAAGTTTGTAATGTTATTGATAGGCTAATATATACAATATTGGACAAGATTAGGAAAAAAAAAATGTCAAACTATTATGAGTTTTTAAGTTTTCTCACTAGCACCCAAAATTCTAGTATTAGCCTTTAGTAAGTCACGTTAATCAACTAATTGAGCAGTTACATGAAGATGTTATACTATTGCTTCTTCTAAAGATTCTTAGGATCAGAAATTGTACCGCATATCACGACGATCAATCAAGAAAATTTGCGATCCTAAGAGTTAAGCCTCGTTTCAATGCCTTGGGTCGCAAGCCACGATTGTTTGTTTATGGACTAGAATACTTGGGTCGCAAGCCACTATTTGACAATCAATTATAAATTGAGCCAAAGTCAAATATTAATATTAATAATACATTTATAATCATTACTTATTTATTATTAACACATTTTGTGGAATTCATTACTCATGTTATTAATTCTCTTTGTAAATGATTTATAAATTTGTCAAGAATGAAGCTAAGTAAATAAAAGTGGCATTATTCATTTTTTTTTTGTCACTACATGATGTCTATTTTATAAGATTTTGCCTCATATTTCTTTCGTATAAAAAAGGTTAGGTCAAAGTTGAACGCCTTTGATTTGGTCAATTTTTTCTCATAGCTTCAATTTTAATTTTTACTGTATAGTTTTGTACTCGTGGGTTTAGTGCTTTAATTATGGTGGGCCCAATTTCATTTTTTAGTCAAATTAAAATTGAATTAATTACATTGAATTATATGTCAAATACGCCGGACTTATAGTATTACGTTGAAATGCAGCCCACTACGTTACGACTTATTGAATAAATATACAAAAAATAATATCGTTTTTAAAATAATTTAAAGTTAATAATTTACTACTTTATTAAATTCGTAAGATGGAACAACTTTTCGAAAGTCTACTTGTTTATAGGTTGGCTGAGAGAATCAAATAGAATATTTGGATTTTTTTTTTTTTTCAGTATGTATGATAAGAGAGAGAGTTCAAAACGTAAAACATTCTATTTTCTTTCTGAAATTTAATAGGAAATATTGGAACGTTTACTCGTAAATAGGTTTCTTATATATTTTCTTGTAGAGGTGTACATTTTAATATTTTACATGAAACAACTCGAACGACTTGCATTGCCCAACTCGATTCCATTCGAGTTAAAAATAAATATATCTTGGTTCTCAAAATTGAGAACTATGTAATTTTGTTTCAGTTCTGAATTGTAGCCACAAAATCAATTTAAGGTAACTTTAAAAACAACACACCCCAAAATCACCACCAGATTTCTCCACTCCAGCGGAGAAGATGCCTCTTCACAGCGGCTCCAACCAAGCAGATCAAATCGGAGGAAAAATTAATTTACTTTAATAATTAATAAACTAAAATGGATTTTATATTTACTTTAAATTAGTAAACTAAAATAAAAAAATCTATTGTGTTTATAATATTTTACAGTTTACGCGTACAGTTATGTATTTAATTTGGCATCCGGTTTGATACCGGTTCGACCCTCATTCAACCCTTTGACCATTGACCATCTTTCTTTTTTGAACCGATTTTTAAAATATTGGTTAAAATATACCAATTTTTTTTTTATCCCATTTCCCCCTTTACTTTTTAATTACTTTTATTTTTGTTTTTTAAATTAATTTTGAATTCATAACTCAGAAAAAAAAAAAAAAAAAATAGAAATAGGGACGGTTACGAGATAAGGACCATATTTTTCGATAGAGCTTGGGATTGGATCCCAATTATTGAGAAAAGAACGACACAGGAAACAAATCCGCCGGCTTAAGTAATTTAATGAATATTTAAGCCGGTTTACGTGGCGGATAATCTGCATTATCAAATAGTATGGGTATTAATCCAAATAATTTAAAACACAACAACAAACGAAGAGGAAACTTCCACTTGAATTTATTTAGTAGTAAAAAGAGTTGTATAATAGAATGAAAAATATAAGTATTTTTTTAAAAATTGCTTGATGTTTTATAGTTCGAGCTTTCTATCTGCTAATTGCGAGTGGACAATTTTGAAGTACATATGTAATATATTTACGTGATTTGAATGATTATATTGTCGTGAGACCTCCAAAAGACGGGAGGAATATAAAGTTTTAAACGTTTTAAAAGAGTATTAGGAATAAATTATATAGCCCATATCTGGGAGTGATTTTTATAATTTTTTTAGTGAATATTATATTGTTATACAGTGTAAGCCAGTCACAATTATCGACCGAATCAAGTAGAATGAACAATGTGCCCTTTTAACATTTAATTCGTTCTTCTTGAAAAAATGGCAATTCTTGTAATTTGTTTCATGTTGAGTCAATAATTAATGTACAAATGGGATCCACCTGCATTTTCAACGGTCAAAAATTGGATTAAAATCTTGTAAAAATCACTCCCGGGCATATACTTATTGAGCGTTGGATTGACTTAAATTCAATGTCATGATTATTTGTAAAATAAATGTGTCAAATTTATGAGTAGGTGGAACAGTTCCGACTGAAATATTTTTGATAAATACTACAACTATGTTACCAATATAGCCTAGTCCATTAAATACAAATAAATGTTACATCCCCCCCCTCTCAAACACAGATAAATAGTACACCAGTCTCTTTCCCTCTCCCTAGAACACACTTGTATCTTTTCTTCACTACAATTTTTTTTCTGAAGTATTATTGATGGAATGGGTTTGGCTATATGTACATCGGAATTGACATTCTGTTGAACAGCCCCCGTACCCCAACAATAGGAGGGGCCCACGAATTTTTTATTGGACGTGGGTCCCCTTTCTTTGTGAATGGATGATTTCGGTGTACAAATAGCAAAATCCTTGATGGAATGCATCGATTGGAATAAAACTTTGAGTTTTTTACTTCCAGACTTCCATTTATTATTTTCTAATTGACATTTGAAAAAGAAAGAATGCTCCATAGTTCATGCTCAACGTGTCTTGTACTTCGTCTCACATTACTTTGCATGACGATTTGACCTTACTTGATCGGGGAAAATGTGATAGCCAATTTGATTTCATTTGGTGCATTCCCAAATAAGCAATTAGTAGTTTAATACAAAATTGAAAATTTAAAGATAATATTAGCATTAAGACAATAATGCATAAGTATACTTTGCTTATGCTATGTTGAACACTAATTTGGACAACTGACAAATGTCTCATTCGTTTATCTTGCTTAATGTTGTTTAGTCCAGGTTAACTCAACGTACCAAATATTTGATGACTGACTGAGTTAATTATTAATACGACTAAGAAAATACACACACCTTAAAATTTTACGAGTCCAACAAAACCTAAAACATAGGAGTACTAGGAATATCCCTTGATTGAGATTCAGTAAAGGATAAAATGCTCTTCACTTCTTAGATTTCTTGATCCTGTCTTCATGCAGAAAATCAAGCAAAACAGTGCTCTTACATTTGGGGCATTTTGGATCCTCTGCGAATAGCATTACGTACATGAGACATCGAGGACACCCGACAAGCATCATGGAAGTGGCCTCGGGGCTGCTCGAGTGGTGCAAAGTGTCATTTGGGCTCATTTCCCGAGATCCGCACGAACTTTGAGGCGATATCTTCATAGGTGAAACAGATCTGTTGGGGGATTGGACTCGTAGATTTGCCCTTGGTGGGGATAAATTCTGTTTCAACTCAAGTTTTGAACTTTCAGCATTGTAATTCATTTTCTTGAATGCCCTGAAAACCACACAACAAATCAAGAAACGAAAAGTTTTCGTGCATAATACACCCTAGACATGTTTGATATGCTCGACTTGACAGGATCAACGATGAAAAATTAGTTTAAATTCTCAATAGTTATCCACTGCAGTGCTGATAAGTATCAAACATGCCATCTATGTATATATAACATACTAGAGCAGGTTCGGCTAAGCATAAAAAGTTCACGTGCAAATAAGTTTGAAAATAAGCAAGTTATTTATTTTTCACAGCAAAGCAAGAAAAAGTAACTTATACAAAGGTGTTCATAAACAAAAAGTTGTACTTTTTAAAGCCTAACCAAGCATGTACTCATCAATGGAACAGTAAATCAAACAAGAAAAGAATGAAAAAAGAAAAAAAGTGATAAAGAACGCAAGATTACAAGTTGAGTAGGCAACTTTTCCAACAAAAATTTCTAAAATTTTGGCAGAAAATACTGAATCTCTCTTTCTTGACGAAGTGTTTGCTGTTGTGTTCCATGCCTTCAAGAACAATATATATAGCAATAAATTGGAGAGATAGAAACACAAAAATTAATTCATAATAGATTACTGATAAGAAAAAAAAAAAGTAAACTAAACTGAATTAAATTGTATTAAAGGAGAGGGCAGAAAATGTAAAAATTCCAAGAAATTTGGTGGCAAAATGAATTAAAACCAGTAAATATTTGCAACTACAGTTTGGTAATAGCTTCATTCATTGTAGAAGAAAGTGCTGGTTTGTATATTTTATATGTAATGGGAGCAATTAAAATCACCATTTATGGCCTAACTGATATCAGGTTGGACATTAAAGCAAGGCCTTTTTGTAAAATCTTGCAACATTAATTGAATTTAGGAGTTCGTCTGTTTTACACGGCACGTTTGGTGGGCAATACTAGATATAGGACAACGAACAAAATTTTTAACTTATTTTTCTTGTTCAATACTGTCCACCAAACATGACCTTTGTAGGACATGTTTAAGTGGGCAGTTTTAGTTTAACAACCACAGACTTTACCCTACAAAAAACTTTCGCACCAACTTTCAATAAGTTCCTCTTACGAGAGAGAGGTCTTAGGATTCAAGTCGCTGATGACGTGAAAGAGAAATCACGTCGATTCCCAACCCCCAGCGGATGGTAATTCACAGAAAAGGTAGAGGACCTAGTTCTTACAGATTGAGGGTTGAGAATCTATGCTCTATTTTGAATAGGTTAGAGCCCAACCAGTACTTTTCTCGTCTTGCTTGCCGTGGTTCGACTTTTTCGACCTGGCAACTGCAAAAAACAGATTCAACGTTAAGTCATTTTACTTCAAAACACTAACTCCTGCTACTTCTAGTTGGAGTAAATAAATGTGATATAAAGAAAGACCTAAATAAAAACAATAAAATCAGAAAATGAATAGCTGCAGTACACTGGTAGTTAAAAACTAGGTGACACGGATCAATATCTTAATGTGCATTATACAATCTTCTGGTTTATATTAATAAAATTCTGCACTGTTTATAATTGCCTATATTTGGGACACAAACCACAACCAACCTTATTAATGTATGACCAGAAACCTTTAAAAGAATGTTCTGAGTTTCTTTACATCTAGCAACAACCCTCCAGCTGAAATAAAGGATGATATATTTATTTTGAATATAGCATTCTACCAGTTCCTATTTGTACAATAAAATTTAAGGCATGTTAGCAGTGTCAATCTGCCAGGACTGGGATGGGTGAAGAGAGCTTGGAGCGGCCCACTTAAGGCCCAGAAAGCCCAGACGAAAACATTTCGATGTAGCTTATCTCAGCCTGGAACCGTCCCAATGAGAGTCGAGTTGAGCTGAGCCAAAAGTATAATAAAATCATCAGTTACTGTGTCGAGTCATTGGAAATTTCTCTACCATCCCACTCCTGCTTTCCCTTTAAACCCCTTCCCAAATCCCGGTCCACTTAACAAATTCAACACATCAAACATGACATCAGTGTCTAAGGAATTGATATTTAACTAGAGTTGAAGCCAACTTATTCATGATTTAAAATTTGTAAAACCCTCTTTAAGACTATCGAGTTATATCCAATCAAGAAATTTTTTTATCGTCCCTACTTCTACATAGCTCGATCCATCCAACAAATCCATTAATTGAAACATGACATCGGTGTCTATCCTATTGATATCCGCCTCTGAGATGAAGCCAACTTCACTATGCAAATTTTGTGATACCCTCTTCAAATTGAAGCCAGTGCTCATCACATAAAAGTGGGGGTCACCGAACTATAAAATTCATCTGCTTAACCAGCAACATATATCTTTTATCCAGCCTTGGTGTCACGCAGTGAGAATGCTTATCTCCCCATTCGGCATGACAAGCACGCTAACAACTAGACATGAGGCCTATTTTACCAAAGAATGTACTAATGATGTGATCATATGCAGGTATTCTCCCTAACATCCTACTCATAGCGTGCGTATGTGTCAGTTGTTCGAGCTTGCCGGCCTCAGAATGAGGGGAGGGCGGCCTTGAGGAGTAATACCTCGGGAGCCAAACCTGCGATCCGTGAAACCTGAGCTGGCCCTGAATACTTTGAGATGCTAGACGACTAATTATTATAAAGCCCTTAAAACATAATTTTTTCACAATAGTAGCAATACTGACAAAAAGGGAGAGTGTGTCATATGATCAAGCTGATATCACTTGTCAACAGCTGAAAAAGAACCTTTGATTAAATATTGATTTTTATTGCAACGATATTGATCTCTATACCAATTTCCCTCCTCTGCTCAGCTACTTGTATGATTAAAATCCCAATAGGAAGCCTATTACAACTACATATAAGGTATGTCTTTAGAACTGTTTCTCCAAAGACTAATCAATCCAAGGTTGGAATTATTCTCTCTTTTCTGTTGTTTTAATAGGCTTTGGCTGTTTCAATTTACCACTCACGGATCTCCAGAAATTCTAACAATATTATTTCGAACTTTTATACAAGCTAATCATATTCAAAGGCTAGTGAGGATGGAGAATATTCTTAAGGCAAGGCAGAAATTGAACCTCTTAACAGAAAATTTTAAGTTGCTTAATAGTGCGGTAACACGTCCATTATACTGAATAGAATAGAACAAAGCATGAAAATTATAAAGAATACAACACTCAAATAGTATAAAATTCAACCAAAATTTCAAAGTTTTAACATATTAACTTTTCATTGCGGTGAAGTTGTAGAAATTACAGTAAGAAGAAACCCAACATGCAATCCCAATAAATAGATTGAAGCTCCAATGGCTAAGTCAATAACAAGCTGTAATGATCTTCCCTGTCAACATAATTTGACAGATTTCATGCACAACCTGAACCCGAAAACACTCAACCAAAAACTTTCAACAACGGAAAACCCTCGGTCTAATAGCAATGAAATTGTGATTAAGAGAGGTTGTTGAGCTATATCCTTCTGTTAACACAGCCTCTTCGAACTTACAGCTTTTTGTAGCACCCATATGGCTCAAGTAGCTTGAAAATTGCTCCTCCTACACCCTTTGGACTGCCGTTGCCAGTTTAAATCTTCCAAGAAATGAAGCAATAATATTTTATTTCTCATTTTCACAAAAAAACAGTGAGGCGAGACTTCTACTACTTCCAGAATGTGTGACATGCTAACAATTGGGAAGGAACTGTTACAATTGATCAGAACCACAAAAACCCTTTTGTCAAACATTTACTTCAGTACCATTCGAGGCTTTTCTGCATCTTCATTACTGGACTCCAGTTCCCACCAAGCACCATTACTTCTCTTTGATACAGAAGCATCGCTTTCTCCAGGAAGAAAACATTCAAAATCAGAGTCCTCACTCAAAACTTCAGGACGAAACAAATCTCTCTCTGTTTCTGGATCAAAACTCCATTCCAATCTTTTCAAAATATCACGGTCCTTCCACCGCCCCAAAACTGATACAGCCTCTTTCTTAGCCTTCCCCATCATGATCTCCTGCCATGAAAATGCAGCATCAGCAGTCCTTTTGAGAGCCCCATCATTGCTATCACCCACAACCACTGTCTTCAAACACCTCAATCTCGCTTCCTTCAAAATCTCTACAAAATCTGAATCATCCGACACCAGGACAATACACTCAACCATTCTTCTGTCCATAATATCCACCATATGATTTCTCAATGCAGAGTCGGTTGCCTGTGGCTTGTCAGAAACCTTCCCGACCCAAACCCCTGCCCGTTTCAATTCATCCATCAACCCATACCCCACTTTCGGAGTCAAAATATCCCTAGCAGCATTTCTATACTTCTCCATCTTCACGGCATTCTTTGCCACCAAGTTTACCCTCCTCTTCCCTCGTGCAGACTCGATCTGATTTACCCTTTTCATCTGCTCACGTTCATGAATTTGCTTGAAATGATTAATAAACTTCTCATTATTATAAAATCTTCTCCCACAAACTCGACATGTATATGGTTCATCTGGCTTGACAATACCCATATTTTCCAGCCCATTCAGTGCTTTCCTCTCCCCCCTCTGTGCCCTAACTGTAGGGGGGACATATCGAAAAGCATGATGATTGGCATAAGCTATCATGTATTTAACGGACCCAAATTCTTCTGTGGCCTTCTTTAACCTAATGGCAGCATCATATGGAGGAAATGATTTTGGTGGCTTGTTATCCAAATCCCAAAAGATACCCACATTTTTTCGAGGAACCCCCTTTACCGAACTTGAATGAAAGACTGGGGATTTAGGATTCCAGTCTGATGATGATGTAAAATGGCAAAATCCCCACACTGAAAAAGTTGTTTGAATCTTTCTAACGAACTGGATTATGTTAAAAGTTGTATTGGAATTGACTAAATTCAGCATTTCCAGATGTTATCCTCAAACATTGACAAACTTTTTCAAAAAGAGCAGCATATATTAGCAAATAGAACAGCTAATGGCATGCAAGCACCAGGTCATGAAATCATTCACCAATGTGATGAAATAGTCTTCTGCAGGTGTTGGTCTTGCCTACAACAAAGTAAAGCAATTTGTCAGATTCATTATCATAAAGATTTTGATGTTCCAACTCAAGTTCATCTCAGTGTAATGTCAAAAAGTAAAAGCCTAATAATGAAAGATCATCCAAATTCAGATATTGACATATAAAATTGATGGCCGGGAATATTCTTGTGCATATTTCAATTATTAAAAAAAAAGAAAAGGAAGAGAGTACAATCCAACTAGATTGAACATGTATAAAATTGTAATCAACATTAATCCTCTTCACCACTCCGTTTGATCCAATTTTTTTACAACCAAGTCAGGCCATGTTAATTTTGTACAACCCCTTGTAATTTGTCCAATTAAAATTACATCATTATCCAATTAAAATTACATCAATCTTGTGCCTTGTAAGAGCTTCTTTAGGTCTACCAAGAACAACCCATCTATTTAAGTCGTCAATCCCTTAATTAATTATCAATTAACGTCATGTTCACCTCTTATCCTCATTATTTATCCTAACATTCAGTATCTTAATAACTCATTTCTTTTATATTCATCTTATAGACATTTCTTTAACAACACAATAATTAATAACAGCGGAAAACATTTGTAGCACGAACACTTCAACTAGAGTGACATATCCGTCACGTGTCAAATACCAACACTCATCGGACACTTTACCATGATTATTTTTCTTTTTAATTAAAAATATTATATATTTTAAAAACAAAATTATTAGTAAATAACAAATAAGTACTTATATTTAAAAGATTTTAACGAAAAAAAATTAATAACAAGTATAAACTAAAATTATACTATACAAAAGAAGAATTTAAAATAATTTAATCAACGTGTCAGTGAAGTGTCATGTTGACTTTTTTCAAAAATCATGTATTGATGTATCCGACACGTGTCATGTCGGACACACTTGCCTGCGTCGGTGCATTATAGCATAAAACTTAGTTGGCAAAGTAACTCACAGATTTTGCCTTCTAATTTGATGGGTATTCTCACTCTCTCTAGTTCTACGCATTATATCATTTGTTATGTTTCTCTTTTGATTCATGGTCAAACTCAAATACCCAAAACAATCACTCGTGGGATAATTATTGATGGTCTATCGTAACTCTAATATCTTAGTTGTTTCTAATATGATTAAAAAGGTTCTACTTGTTCCATCTTAATTCTCCTATCACATAGAATATTCAAGCACAAAACTAAAAATATTTCCAAAGCTACTTAAAAGCCTAAGCCGTTTTAACCATAATTAAAGAGTTCACTTACCTACGCCATGCATCAAGGGCGAAGCCATGAATATTGTTTAGTGCGGCCACGATTTAATCAACGTCGAACTTTGAGTTTTTAGCCATGGTTTTTTTGATGATAAAAATATAAAACAATATTACGACAATACTAAAAATAACATAATTTATAAATTATACTTGTTTCTTGCGAGTTTTCATACTTTAATATCGTTGTACAATAACTTCAAGTTAACTAGATAGCAATGAGGTAACGAATAAAAAGAATCCCTTTTTAGAACTCCTTTCATTCCTATTGAAAGTTCCTCACATAATAGCACCACTTATTCACTTCAACTTCATTTTATAAGTTGGTTTAGCAAGGGAGATATAATTCTAAAGTAATTCTTTTTCATTTCCCTTCTATCTACAACAATCAACCAATCAAACTCGGCATATCTTGGTTGTTTAATTTGCTATCATCTCTACAATAACCAATGCCCACTTTGAAAAAATGACGCTTTCAATCGATATTATATAGCATATAGGCTTAAAATAAATATATGTAAGCTAAAAAATTGAATCACAGAAAAGAGGAGTTTTATACAGTGAAGTACAAAAGATTGAAATCTGCTTTAGATTCAAAACTTGAAAACAACTATCAAAATATTTGAGAATCGCCTATCAAACAAGAATTTTTTAATTTTCGATAAAGTGTTCAAATCAAAATGAATGAAATTAAACAATTAAACAATAGGTGAAGTTTAATTTACCATGGAATCAAGAACAAGGTAATTCCAAATTTTGGAATAAAAGAAAAAATTCATGTTACAGAAAGCAAATATAATTAACCCAAATCAGCGTATCAAGTAAACTCAAGTAAAATCTGCCGTCAATTCTATTTCTATTTACCCTATACTAAACTATCAAAAACAAGAAGTTAAGCCTAAATCAACCTCCATGCATTCACATTCCTCAAAACACACATAACAACAATTAAAATCACACATAATTACTCAAACAAAAATAAAACAGATTCTGTGGTAAGTTTGGATTAAACACCTTCTTCTTCTTCTGCCGATGTAAGGCGAGAGACAAGAGTAAGATGCGGAGAGCTGAGAGATGAGAGGGAGAGGCCGGAGAGCATTTTGAACAGATGCAGTTATTATCTTCTTCCTTTTTCCTGTTGATGGAAGGTGGGGTGAGAGTGAGAGGCGTGGAATGGGTGGATAAGGGTTTGGAAATTGGGTTGGGTCAGTTTTATATTTTTTGTTTTAATTTTTTATTTGGGCCGGTGAATTGGAAAGTCCAATAAGCTAATACTTAAAAAAAAACGAAAGGGATTGGGTTGGGCCCGAAGTTCAGAGGAGGACTATTGGGCTCCGCCCCTGCAGGCCCTGCATGTTTGATTAACACGAAGAAAGACACAAACCAAGAGAAGTTGCAAGGGTACTTGGTGGGGATTAAAATTAGATTTTTAATGGATTGTGATAGAAATTTTTGAAATGTGTGGTTGAAAAGATATGAGACATATGAAAAATGTAATTAATATTGATTGTTTGATTTTGTCTTAGATTAAAATCAGATTTTAATTTGGTTCATAATGTTCTAAGTTAGAAATTACTCTCCATAGGGTGACCTTTTTTCTGCTTAAAATTGAATCGCAACAAAAGCACAAAGTAAAACAACAAAATAGAAGGGAAAAACATCAGGGTTATGACTACGTTACGAAAAAATTGTTCTTTTTACGGTGAAAATTGTCTAGATAAAAAGGTAAATTCTTGAATTCAACCAATTAAACTCAATCCATGATTCAATAATTATCGAAGCAAAAAACAGCTCTAAATTGAAAGATCTACTTACCCAATTGAGGAATGAAGCTACAAAAATAATGATTCGAGACGAAAGTGAGAGGAGTATGAAGGGTTATTTGCTCTGCTTGCAATGTGTTTTTAGTTCGGAAATACAAAGTGAGAGTTCTTCCCAGTGCAGAGTTCTTTCCAGTGCTTGCTTCCATCCTTCAGCAAGGGGTGGAGTATGGAGGGTTATTTGCTCTGCTTGCATTGTGTTTTTAGTTCGGAAATACAAAATTGAGCATGTGTGTTAAATGGGCTAGGATGGGCCACCCCGGAGGCTATTGGGAGGGCCTTCTTGGACTGTTTTCCCAGACCAGTTATTAAGGTTTAAGCTCGTGGGGATATCAGCTTCTTTAACAACCCCCTTGAACGACAATATTTGCATGGAGAATATTGGTAGGGATATCAGCTTCTTTGACAACCCTCTTGAACGTTGTGAAGACTACGTTGATGACTCAAGTTCATGGAGAGGCCACGAATAAGGTTGTTGCTGCAATGTATGGTAGAATTGCAGCCATCATTGAACAAATTTTGACGAAAGAAGGATGTCTTGGATTTTCTCATGGAATATGGCATATAGTTCTTTATAATGCCTGCTTTTTCAGTTATAGGGTACTTTGCTTTCGAGATAGCTAGGATTACACTTTTTAATTAGTATTTGAAGCAAAAAGAGCTTCAAACAGTGGTACTTGCTTCCACGTTCACGTAGCCACTCAACCAAAGTAGATGCGAATTGACCTCAAGTTTGTGTAAGAGTGTAAATTTGGTGAATGTTCTTATATTTCCCTTTTCTTGTAGGATTAATTCAATTTTCTGCTCGGAGAATTTACACCGATAAATGTGCATACATCATATTCACAAAACGTACCGTTTATATGCGTGAAATCGAAACATAAATCACTTACCAAAAATTAAATTTGAGAAGGCGAAATGATAATTACCGAAGTCGATTACGTGACTACGGATTCAATCATTTTCATTCTTCAAATAAAAGTAATTACGTTCTTTGATTCAAACCTTTCAATATAAACAAAAGAAAGTTAGTCATTTTTCTAAAATGAAACATAATTGAAAGAAATCAGAAAATGAAACAAGGAATTGCAAGTGTTTTGACACTTTGTCTTTAAGATGAATTTACCTCGTATCGGTGCTAGTGATTTTCAACAATCATCTCCTAAAATACAACGATCACATCTGGCAATAGGAGCACTCCAAATTACGTAAACCAACAAACTTGAACGGAGTTTCCTCTCTACCAAAACTATGATTCTGATACAAAAATGAATCACTTCTACAAAGTGTTTTTGAGCAAAACCAAAGTGTGCATATGGAATGGAATGAATAATAAACGTTTTAGGGATCCTTTATATAGATGGTGAAGAGGTGTGGTTGGAGAGACGCTCCAAAACTCAGTTTTTTTCATGAAGGGATGCAACTCGTTCCATTGCTCGCCTACCGCTCATGTGGCGCTCAAGCGGCGTAATGTAGTGAGCTATCGCTCGCCTAGTACCGACATGTCGCTCAAGAGACAGCCTCACATGCTGAATTTTGATTTTTCTTTCAAATTTTGGACCGCAATTTCTCACTCATTCGAAATTAATTTTTAGATTCTAAATATACGATGACAATCTATTCGAAGAGTAGAACAAGAACAATTTAGTATATTTACTTTCGTAATTTGACTATCAGATCAAATCCGAATATTTGACCTAAATTGATACAAAGTCATTTTTCAAGTTTTATGCTACCAAATTTTTTCAATCTTTAAACCAAATTCCTAAATTTTCTCCTGGTATGCTTATATTAAATTCTAGAAAAAGAATGTCCTTTTTGTTTTATAAATGTAAGGTACTTTGTTGTAATTTGTTTTTGTAATTAGTACTCTATGATAATAATGGTTTACTACTTGTACAATCCAGCAAAATATTTAATGCTATAATTTTTCAAGTATGAATTACACACAAGTTAAATTGTAGTTGCTATTTGCTGAATAATTTTTGTTTACTTTTGAAACACGCTCTTGATATCTTGAATTAGTGATTTTAACATTGCATGATTGATCTGAAGGCATTGTTGTAGCTGAGTATAATTGGTGACTTAGCTTGTCTAATAGAAGATTGTCACCTTTCAAAAATATTTCAGAGGATGAAGATTAGTATCTGTCTTCAAGGTTTTGGTAGTTATGGGGGAGTTAGATTTGAGGATGTCTATTTATTTGAGAGTGGAAATTTCAAGGAGCTTAGTTGTACTACTTTCAAGCTCGTTTAATAGAAGATTGAGGGTTGATAAATTATTGCAATTGACGTGTTCTAAGACGTATCAGTTGATGAAAGCATGTATTTGTTCATGTCATTGTTGTGCTTGTGATTTAATTACATGTATTTGTTCATATTGTCATTGATGTACTTGTGATTTAATTATCAATGCTATTCATATCGTATTATGCTATGTTTTCTTATATTAATTGCTACGTTTATAGGACAATGATATATTTTAAGGTTTCGATTGGTGTTTTGTCCTTTTTTTAGTGTGTGACACAATTTTTTAAAATTTTAATTACTTTTTTGAGTTTGTCACTTTTCCGAAGTTTCTATCACTTTTTTTTTTTTTATTGTTTGTTACTTTAAAAAAAATGTTACTTTTTGAGTGACAAAAATAGGTTTTGATTGGTGTGTTCTAAGATGTATCAGTTGATGAAAGCATGTGTTTGTTCATATTGTCATCAACGTGCTTGTGATTTAATTACCAATGCTAATCATATCGTATTAAGCTATGTTTTCTTATATTAATTGCTATGTTTATAGGATAGTGAAATGCTTAATAGCACAAAATATCCCTACATTTGACATTTCTTGTAGAAAACGTCGCAATGTTTCATTTTTTTTTTTTTATATTTTCGTCCTTATTTCAACGTTTCATTGCGGAAAACAGGCTTAATAGCACAAAACGTCCTTACGTTTGACATTTCATGTGGAAAACGTCCATACGTTTCATTTTTGTCCTTATTTTAACGTTTCATTGTGAAAAACATCGGTTTCACCATTTTTAACGTAAAATGACCAATGTAACCTTTTATTTAAATAAAACAAAAAAAGAGAGAAAAAAATAAAGAACAAAATGCAATCTTACTCCTGAACTTTTTTAAAAAGTGCATATGAGTCCAAATAAATTATTAAAATATAAAAAAATAACCATTTTTCGCACAGTGCCCTAATTGCAGCCACCAAGCCCTAATTGCAGCCACCAATTCATCACGTTCAGGGCAAAATTGGACCTGACCCATGGTTGGGTCAGGTGCGCTAGGTTGAGAGGGGACTAGCCCAGGTGGTTTGCCACCTTGATTTGGTCGGACGACACCTGAATTGGCGAAAACAAAGTCTGGCTGTCGCGATTTCGTGCCTAGGAGCATTTCATATTCAAATTCCGATTGATTGAAGCCAAATTGGGGGAGACCCAAGGGTGGGTTAGGTGCGCCAGGTGACTTGCTCACCCAGTGCTTGTCCTATTTCCCTATGGAGACTTTCAACATTCTTGAAAGTGCATGTTATTATGCAGTTTTGTCTTCCTTTTAAATGTATAAATTAATATACACTGCATTAGGTACAAATTGTATTTGTTAGTATTGCTCATATCACCTACTTGTTAAAAAGTCCTATCACGTGGTAGCATCTCAGTAATAGGGAGTATTTGACACTTTTTTTTGAATTTCTTTCACGTTTTGATTGTGTTGTCACTGTTTTTTTTGTCTTGTTTTTTTTTTTTTTCAAATTTGTGTCACTTTTTTAGTGTATATCACTTTTTTTTAATGTATATAACTTTTTAGAATGTTTGTCACTTTTTTGAATGTATAAAACTTTTTTGAGTGTCACTTTTTAAAATTCCTGTCACTTTCTTTTTTTATTTCTATCACTTTTTTAGGATTTGTCAAATTTTTTTTTTTAAAAAATTTATGTCAATTTTTTTAGTGTTTGTCACTTTTTTGTTACCTTTTTTAGTGACTCTTTTTGTAAAATTGAGATTTAAGAATCCCTCAACAATGTTGGTTTAATGGATTTAAATGCAAAGTTTAGTTACTTTATTGAACTGATTTCAATGTTTTAATTGGTGTTTTGTCACCTTTTTTAATTGTTGTTACTTTTTTTTAGTATTTGTCACATTATTTAGATTTCTGTCATTTTTTCTAATGTTTGTCACAATTTTTTAATTTTTGTCACCTTTTTTTAGTGTTTGTCACTATTTTTTTATTTTTTATTTTTACTTTATGTTACATTCTTAAAATTTCTACAACTTCTTTTAGTGAAAAATATTACTTTTTAATAAAAGTGATATTGTATGTAAAAAAAAAAGACACATAACTTTAAAAAGATTGTGTCATTTTTTTATAATTTTACACAGTATTTTTTATTTCAAAAATACATTTCATATGATTTTTCAAGAGATCTCAAACTTTAAGGGTATTTTTGTAAATTGTCCAAAAAAAAAGAAAAAATTCAAAACTCAATGGCCAATTCAATTTTCAGGTCCAAAGTTTCAAAATTCAAAACTCAGGTGATAAATAAATAATTAAAAACATTTTATTAATTAAATACATTAATGTCACAATTATGCAATTAACGATCACAAGCACATATTTATAAATCACGACTTATTTATTGGTCACATATTATCAAATTAATTGGTCATAGATTATTTCATGGTCATAAATCAAAAAATTTATAGGTTACAATTTATTTATCGGTCATAAATGACAAATTTTATAAGTCACAAATCAAAATTTTAGGTCATATATTATTTATTGGTTATAAAATATCCAACTTATTGGTCATAATCTTAAATAATTGATCACATATTATTTATTCGTCATAAATTAACCAATTTATTGGTTACAATCAACTAAATAATTAGTGACCACCACCTTTTGTGACCATCACCTAACGCTGCACTGCACACAGAACCACCATCAAACATCACCACGCAGCCGCCGCCACCACCACCACCACCACCTCACCCACAACACACACACCCACCACCACTGCATCCAACCACACTACCATCTCAGAAATCACAATCTCAAAATCACCATACCAAGATGACCACCACAATTCGTCTAGCTATCTCACAACATCGATCTGAAAAAGCCCCCCAACCCCAGTACCAGCACTACCACCACAAACATCAACACTAATACCAAATAGCAGCGACATCATCAAACAACCACAACGTGCATTTCGAAGTGTCGCTGGGTAAATAAAGTAGAAAGATCGGCGATTGATCGTCGTTGGTTGAGAGCGCTGACAATGATGAAGAATGAAACCCAACGGTGATGAAGAAGAAGAGAAATGTGTAGAGAGAGAGAGAAAAGTCTAAAACTTGATACGTGATATT
This sequence comes from Fraxinus quadrangulata, assembly GCA_903798255.1. NCBI lineage: Eukaryota > Viridiplantae > Streptophyta > Magnoliopsida > Lamiales > Oleaceae > Fraxinus > Fraxinus quadrangulata. The sequence continues at coordinate 110,432 of CAIGRB010045888.1, forward strand.
ATTAATAATTCAATTAATATCTGATTTTTGATTAAGTAAACATTACACTTGATTTTTAAATTAGAAAACTTAAATACCTGTAATTTCCTTTAAAAAAAAAAGTTAGTTAGCCCATGGACAGCCTGTCGTGGGGTCAATTCACTTGTAATTATTTTAACTGGTCGAATCACTCGAGTTGGTACATTTTGACATTATATAACCTACATTTAAAAAAGGTAAAGTAACTTGAAATATGATTGTTGTATATCATCATTTACAGATTGATGATGTGATAAAAAGAAAGTGGGGGAATTTTTTTTATTATTTGGTTGGTAAGATTTTGACTTAATCAAATCTTATCACATCATCTGTTGGTAACGATCGAAGTAACTTTTGTTTACAACTGTCATAGATTATTTATTCCACATTAAATTTTAAATTAGCGAAAGATGTTCGAGGAACTTTGTGCCATTTCTTCCAACAAAATAAGATTTTCATACTTTTCATGTCCTGTGCGAGTTCACAATAAGGTTAGAGTTGTCTTTTCGACAATGTTTTTTTTACGTAAAAAGGTAGTTGGACTGACTATGCAATTTAATTGAAATATTGAGGACGAAAATGATCCTTCTTGAAAGTTGGAGAACAATATAACTTGCGTAAGTATTGAACATTTAACTACGAATTTGATCACGAGTTTTAATAATCTATACCTATAAGTGATTATTTTATTATTTACAACTTATTTAAGTATCTCTAGATTGTGAATTTAAGATGATAAATTGTGACATTTGCTTAAATCATACACAATAAAGATGTTCATAGACTCTTTCAATCAGCCCACCAAATTGGTGTAAAGTGTCAAGGCATGGCGCGTAGATGCAGCGAGTAGTATGTAGCCAAACCTCATCCTCTCCAATTACAATTGGTGTTTAGATTAGTCGTGGAGCTCACACTCCATGTTTACAATCGCCAATTATGGAGTGTGGGCTCTACTATTCCCAGCCTCTTGATATGTAACATTACTCAATTAACATGCTGTCTGTCAATAAATTTTTTCAATCTTCAAATGAGGAAAAAAAAATCGTTAAGAAGCACTAATTCTAACTCGACTTGTATCATACTATGTTATGAATATTCTTGACAACTTCTTGCACCTTTCTTAACACCATAATCATATTTTATACATTACTACATAAGTGTCTTAAACTAGGAAATCAAATAATAGACCATAATAAAACATTGAAAAGTAAAAAATAACCCAAAAGAACTCGAAAAAAATAATAATAATAATAAAGTAAGAAACCGAGAAGCGAACCATGAAGCTTCACACGGCCTTTCCGTCCTTATGCAAGTAGTTTATGCCTATTCCACCGAGCGACTCTCCAACCAATTTCATCAAAGACCAACATGGCAGTCCATCACCAGTTGATACTTAATAGCTGATCCAACAGCAATGCCACTGTTTTTGTTACCAAAATTTATATAAGCAGGGCAATTTACATACAAGTGGTATCTCCCAGAAATGAAAGTGCCAACTTTCCATCTGATACGTCCATCAACCCTAATGTTGATCAACACCGTTCCTGCTAGCTGATCTTGATTCAAAGCAAACGTCAGAAATGGTGCAATGGGAACTTCATTTCCATACAGAAATGGTGACCAAACTGCGATGTCTTTGTGTCCTTGGTATGTAGGAGGAAGCCATGTGGGTAGGGTTATTTGTTGGCCATGATACGAGGCGTATACATCGACTTTATCGTAGTATATGCCAATTCTGCCATTAGGGTTTCGCGAAGAAATGGTGATTTGGATGTTGGAAGTGAGGGAGCTTGGAGTCGAGACGTTGAAGGCATAGACGGTGGCGTCTTGGAGGACGAAATGTGGTTTTGTGGGCCGGAGGATAAGCCAGATGAGGAGGATGATGAAGAGGACGAGGATTATGAACACGAGGAAAGTGGCCAAGAGGCAGCGGTAGAACTTTTTCCTGTCATCGTCGTCGTGGCCGCAGTCCTTGGCTGACATGATTGTTTTGTTATGTCACAATCTTTGTGAGATAAGAAGAGGACTAGGGAGTTGTATGGAAATATGATAATGTCACATTTATACTAAAACTTTGTTGTATATATCATATATGGGGGTGGGAGAGAGGGGGGGGACTTGATTCAATGGGATTAATGATTTTTGCTTATGAAGTGATTAGGTTTTGACAAAATTACTTTAATTTCTTCGAATGTGAGACATAATCTTGTGAAGAATTATTCTTAGGACTAGTTGAAAGTGGGTTTTTAAAAGAATGATGTATGGTCGGGCTTAAAATTACTTTTTAGCTAAAAAAAGTAATTTTAAAAATTATATTTGACAAAATAAGGAATATTTACTTGCTTTTTGAGGGCATATACTTGAATCCAAAGGCTAAAGATTCAAGAATATTTGTGGGACCCAATGTATGTAAATTCTTGAGATAGCATGGAGAATAGGTAACCGACCAAATTCTCATTGGAATGACTTGCAATATTATTTACCTATTGTGAATAATTTATATTGCAATATTTCAACTATAAATGGAATTGAAAGATGAATAAATTTATGTAGTTACATTTAAATATCCTATTGCGAGTTCATTAAATATTGTAATGTTTAATATTTTCTTGCAACGTGGCAAGAAATTCTACTAAATTTTCTCAATTTTCTACATGGCTTTTGATATTAAAATGTTGTTTTTTGATTTATTTGAATAAACTTTCTCTACTTTGAAGAACTTTCGGAGGAAGCCAACTCAATATAACTTTTTAGGAAACTTTTCTATGAAAAAACAGAAGTATAAATTATCCCAAACACATCTTTAATGAAAAATCATGTCACTTTTATTTTATGACTTGTGCATTTGATTTTATATGTCTGGTGAGAAAGATGAGATAGTACTAGACAAATTTAAAGAATTAATTAAACTCTTTCTTTAAAATTTTTAGTCTAATTCAATATCACATATGTCGAGAATTTATATGATTGAATGTTGAACTTAAGAAATGGAATTTGTAGACGCTTGTCATTTTCTTTTGATAGTAGTAAATTTCAAATTATGCATTTCGGGTAGATGTAACAACCATTTCTGATTGAGATAATTATGATGACAAATGACCCATTTTTGATTGGTGGTTCCACTTGAACCACCGTGGGACCACC